>MU157911.1:3321-133730 GCA_015657495.1 Crepidotus variabilis
TCTGTCAAATCGCTTAAAATACACTTCTGAACATTTTATCTCAGTAAACTTAAGTCCCAAAGTCAGTTGCTGTTGAGTAGATTCAAAACCGGGTTTTGATGGCCATTTTGGCAGGGAAATAGGACAGAAGGGCTTGGTAAAGCGCAGCAGTTGATATTATTTTTTGTAGGACCCAATGAGTGATTATTTATTCAATATATCTATGTACTACAACTGTCAGAACTTGTACTACAATGTGTTGTGTCGAGGAACGGCCATGTTTCACCTACCTGGGTGTGACAGGTGGGTGACGCGCGTGTGACGCGTCCGCGTGACTCATAGGGATTGGTCATCACCACAATGATTCCACGTGCAAGTATGACGTGGGCGCTTATCTCTGCTACAGTGCTACTGCTTTAAGTATAACTTACCGTGAATGTGCTATCTTGCTCAGCCGAACGACTCGAATCTACGGCTTACTCTTTAGGACGACATTCGACGCACAGTTCTTTGTTAATATGTCGACCCATTCACCAACAACGAGTGGACAAGGACTTTTAGAGGGAAGTGCGAAAGAAACTTACCACGGTTATGTTCCTCCTCATCTTCGCAGAGAGACCAGAGAGATCAATAACGGCTACGTTCCACCTCATCTACGCCAAGGAACCAAAGGTCCTGTCAATCCCAAATCTCGCCGGCTTGTTTTTAGCGAAGTTGAAGAGCCAAAACACGGGCCAGGCGGCGCTTCATACGCTACGGTTGCTAATTCTGCTTATTTTAACGCACCTGGTGGTCCCATAAACTACCTGCAGCAGAAAAAAAGTCGTCAAATTGTAGAGCAACATGCTGAACAAGAATATCCTCCCCTGAGCGATCAACCTATGGACCAGACGCAGGTCGTCTACAAGGAGTATGCTGGCGGTAATCGAGAGAGGGGACACAATGAGAGATCTGGCCTCACTGGAGGTAGTGTGTTCAGCACCTTGTCAAGTGCTCCTGGACTGGGTGGTCGCTCACCAGTACTTCATTTCGACTCCAAGCTCGAGTGGGACAATTATAGGCTCAAAGAGGAGCGCAAGTCCTTGCAAGACGAATATCGCAAGATCGAACAGCTCCTTGAGAAATATAATGTCGAGAACCACCATCTCCGGGACAAAGTTCGAGACTTGGAGCATGGAAATATAAACGGATCGAAGATCGACCATGATTCCAAGTTGATCTTTCAAACTGAGAAAGTCAAGATGCTAGAAGCGCTCCTCCCCGAAAGCATCATTACTTTACTTTCGCAACTCGACGTTTTTAAAACGGCAGTGCTCGCGGCATCCACCTTTCTTGCCGACAACATTGTCTTCAGAGCTTCTGAAGAATTTCCTCATGAGCTCGAAGCGGCGGGACAGGAAATTCGGCCCTTTCTGGGAGCGTCTCTCGTCAAAACGCTTTCAGCATATGCTGAAAAGGCTTCAGCTACGGGTGACGACTTTCTTGGATCACGATCACTCGTCCGTATCACATCTCAAGCTTTTCTATACGCCTACTATTTTGGCCGTGCTCAAGGTGTGCTCATGTTCATCACTGCAATAAATCTTACTAACATTTTTTTCAATCTATAGAGCCGACTAAGCACGATATATTGACGATGTATGCGAAGATCTTCAAAATTTCCTCCTGGGCTCTCCCAGGCGCAACGAATCGTTCTACTTTTGATAAAATGTTAGGGAACGTCGTTCTTGCAGGGCGGCAGGTGCGTTCGTCAAAAAAGGACATCGGTCCAGGGATGAACCTTTCAATAACATGTCCGTTTCCAACCAACAACACCTGCGATCATGTCGCACTGGAAGCCGTTGATCCTGAAGGACGACCAATTGCGTTTACAGGAGACACCCATGGAGAAGTACTCGCGATACTTACTTGTGGGTTGAAAAATGGAAACAAGGTTGCTCTGCGTCCTCAAGCTCTACTCAAATCTACGGTCGAAAACGCACTCAGACAAGAGGAAGCTGAATTCCACGCGACCGAACCTATGAGTACCGAACGATCAGAAGGTGACGGACGCGATTAGCATTTTGCTACTCATTGGTAATGTTTCGTTGCTCTTTCATTCTTCATCATGACCTTCAAGTTGCTTGTAAACCTTTCTCGGTAATTATTCTTTACACACCTATGGCTTAGTTATGTAAATGTACTCTATGCGCTGTGAATTGCAAGATTTGAAATGCACTAGTATTAGAACAGTTAGGACACTTGTACAGTAATGAGTTATATACTTGTACCAATGAATAAAGAATTCTCGGTCAGAGTCTGAGCAAGGTGATAAATTTCCGAATACTAGCCTCTATTTTTCAGAACCAAATCAAAGCGCCAGAAATCAATTTATTGATCCGATAGATCTGTGGGGCTTAAATGCGAACAAATGGCCATTTTACTCGGCCTCAAATAAGGCTACCCAAGCTCTACTCCAGGAGAGAAATTTATTTAGCATATCCAAGCTGGCTTCTGGAGACACGTTGACTGCATCCACCAGAGCAGACTGAGACATCTGACTGGACATGCGGCTACTACAATTCTAGAAGCTGTGGATCACTCGGATTACTGCTGAATCGCAGTCCAAATATCAATAACACAAGGCTCCTTATCTCAACACGACTCTCGGTTGCATCCCCAGTGGAAGGAGGTGTACCACAGGCACTTATCGTAGACTATTTTGCTCTCTGAATACGCCATCGTCGTAGCATCGATCCATTCCAACAGCCAATCCAGAATTCCTGAAGCTATTCCACATTCTGCTGACTCGATGGACGTCAAGCCAAAGTCAAGTATCCACGATGTAGTGGATCCAGA
The DNA here is from genome assembly GCA_015657495.1 of Crepidotus variabilis. Lineage (NCBI taxonomy): Eukaryota > Fungi > Basidiomycota > Agaricomycetes > Agaricales > Crepidotaceae > Crepidotus > Crepidotus variabilis. The sequence goes on from MU157911.1 coordinate 6,139, forward strand.
TTCAGCTCCACGTGCGCCTCGGCCAGACGACAAGTTAGAAGAGATGTACAGCAAGCTTCAGAAAAGCTTCGCCAAACTCGAGAAGGAAAAGGCGCACTTGGAAATGAAGCTAAAAGAAAGCGAGCGTCAGTCTCAAGTGACCAGGGTTATGCTGCAGACTCGATGTCGCCATTATTACAACGCCGCATTGAAAGCCCAACGCGAACGTGACGAACTCCAAGAAGAGATGTATGCCTTGAAACACCTCGAACAAAGGGTACAAGTTCTTCAAGTGTTGGTCGATGATAACGTCTCCCCATTCCTCACCAGTCTCGACACCTTCAAGAGTAAAGTCACCGATACAACCAATTTCCTTTATGAGCACGTAGTCTTCAAAAATTATGAAGCATTCGAAGACGAAAAGCAGGAGGCTTTGGGGGGGATTTTATCATGGCTTAGTATACCACTAGTCCAACTGCTGGTGACGTGCGCGGAGAATGCAGCTGCAAGCAACAGCGTCGGCGGGTCACATGTACTCATTCGAGTGTCATCTTGGGCTTTGCTCTATCGCCATCTTGGTCGCTGCCTGAGTAAGACTTGATCATGTCTCACCATGTCGAACAACGTTAACCAGCAATTTAACAGATCCAGATCATGACAAGCCTTTATCCGAAGCTTATCTGTTGAAAAGCTATGTCAACATGTTCAAGATCGCCTCATGGGCACTTCTAGGCGCAGAAATTCGCTTTGCTTTCGAAGAGAAACTCAACTCTGTGCTCTCCTCTATAAATCGAGTTAGGAGACTGTACCCAAGAGTAGAGATTTCGCTCCATCTCCCCGCGGCTAAAACCGAGTATAACCCTGCGACGATGGAAGCTATTGATGTTGACGGACAGGTGTTGAAAAACGTGCCAAAAGGCGGCCAGAAAATAGCCACTGCGCTTGGGTTTGGTGTGCGGAATGGAGCCAAGGTTGCTCTCCGAGCCCAAGTACTCTTGGTGTCAACTCTCCAAGATGCGTTAGAGAAGGAAGAAGGAACGTTTCGAGAGCAGCCAGATGGCGACGGACGTGATTAGGGTGTCCTGCATCATCTTCTACGCTCCTCGGACTCAGATTCTGCTTTATACATCTTTGGAAGTTCGTCTTTGATTAGTAGTTTTTACTTAGGGAAATCATAGCTTACAAATATAAATTATCTCTTGTTGCCCGATGTATACTCAGAGGTAGCAACACGAAGCTAGCATTGATGAAGCCGCCCAGAGACAGGTGTTTGTCAAGTTGAGTACTTCCATCACTCACCGGTCAAACATGCCACGTGCAAGCAATAAAGCTCTCTCCGACCATCTACATCAATATCGACCAAGCAGTTGTGTTCCAAGGATTACTTTGGAATAACTTCTACAATATATCAGGTAATTTGCCCCAAAGATATCATGTTTATCTATGGCTCAGCTCCTCTCTTCAAGTTGGCCAACGATATGTCGAAACGACAATCAGTCACAAGCAGCCAACGCGGTGATGATGGCCCTCCCTCAGGTAGGGAGAATATGCTAATCAGCATCAGGGAGATATCTCAGTTTATGCAGGCGGCAATGTAGAGGGTTCGAGTCGACAGGGCGCAGCATCTGGAACCGGCAGCGTGTTCAGTGCCGTATCGAGCGCTCTTGGACTTGATAGTGGTCGCGCACCAGCACCTCAATTTAACTCCAAGCTCGAAAAGGATCATTATCGGCTCAGGGAGGACTACAAGTCGCTGCAAGACGAATATCGCAGGACCGAACGGACGCTTGAGAAATATGCCCTCGAACTTCAGAAAACCCAATATCAGCTGAAAACTTGGTTCAATCAAGCCAAAGAAACTCAAAACAAGCTACAGCTGTCTGAAAATGCTGGAAAAATCGACATACTACAGGCATTTTTAGATGAAAACGTTTTCGCTCTTTTATCTGCTCTAGACGAATTAAAAGCTGCAGTATATGCTACATCAAAATTCCTGGACGAGAATATCATCTTTAGAGCCTCTGAGGCCTTTCCTCACGAAATCGAGAGTGCGCAGACGGCAGTTCTACCTTTTATTGGAACATCACTCTGCGACGCGCTTTACACACAGGCGAACAGAGCTTCAACCACGGGCAGTGATGCTCGAGGATCAAGGTTACTTGTTCGTTTGGTATCACGAGCTGGTGCATGTGCTTATCTTGATCGAGCACAAAGTAGGTTCCTGTCCCTTGATAAAGTTTAAGCCGCTCATCACTTGATAGAGCCGGTGAAAGCTGAAATACTGGCGTTATATGCCAACATTTTCAAAATCGCATCGTGGGTGCTCCCAGGAGCAGCGAACCGTGCTACGTTTGACAAGAGCTTAGGGGGTGTTCTCTCTGCAGGTCAACGAGTCCGCTCAGCCAAAGAAAATATTGATAAAGGATTGAACGTCTTTATAATCTTTCCATTGCCTGGAAAAACCGACTCTCGCTACGATCCCCTCCAAGAGGAGGCCGTCAATGTTGAAGGAGCGCCGATTGGAGGCTCAGGTGATGCTCATGGTGATGTCGTCGCAACACTCGCGTTCGGTCTGAAGAGAGGAGACAAAGTTGCCATGCGTTCTCAAGTTCTTCTCAAGTCCACTCTTGAAAGCGCACTCAAACAAGAGGAAGAAGAACTTGGTTTAAATATACCTTTGGGTGTTGAACAGTCAGACTGCGACGGACGTGCGTAAAATGTTTCTTTGCGTTTGACTTACTACGCTTTTGTATTCTTTGCTCTGTTTGAAGTCTTGGTTATTACCGGATTTTATTGATTAATATTTTGTACAACTCAATAAATCTATGTCCAAGCTTATGCGCGTGTAGTTGTACTTGAAGCTCGAAGGAATACTAGTTTTATGTAGCCCCCAACTTCAAGAAGTATCAAAGCGTCAGATCATGCATTGATTCTGAATTTAAGTATAATATCAGCGATAAAGATGGATTAAGATTTTGCAGCACAATCTTGGGTAGAACCGTTAAATCTAGGTAAAATCATTAGCGAAAGCAGACGTAAGGCTAAAAATATGGCTCGATAAATATGCTCGACCGAGAAGCTTGGGAAGTATGAACCAAACATGGCGACTTGAACAACCAGAAGAAAAATCGGTCATTCCAAGGGTGATCAAACACGATTCTAGAGCACGGTTGGGCCCAGGGGAATTGACCTAAATTTTACTAAATTTGGCGTGCCGGCTTACATAAGCGTTGCCGAGGCCGTGAATTTTCGCCCGGAGTTAGGGTTGCGGAAAAAAGTCGCCCAGGTGCATGTAAATGAGTAATTTACCTGCCGACCAACCGGCATCGGTAAATAATCAAAACATGCTTGTAAATTACTATTTTTTACCTCTGAAAACCTTTTTTTGTCCCAGCGCGTGTTTATCATACAGATGTGATGATTTCGTATGATAGATTTCCATTGAGACATGGCCCACTAACACGGAAGTGGCTTGGGGTATATGTTTATATGAGTAGGGATATAAATCATACCGTATGTACAGCTAAGAAACCTTATCTGCCTCGGCCGGCAGTTTATAAGTAGATGTGAGTATGCTCAGGTGGTTATAATAGCCTCCAATTGTGCATCAATGTACGAGCAATAGCCGACTTGGATGAGCGCATGCGCCATCAGCTTCACTTTTGCACACGGGTGTTCTATTCCAGCTAGGAACTTGTTTAATATCTTTTTAAAGTTGTTTGTATAGTTGTGTTCTGAGCACGCATGTAGACCTTCAGGGTTAAATGCCATGACGTGAACTCTTTCAGCGGTTTTACACTCAATTCTTCGGTGACCGACCTCCCAAACATGTACTTAATTTACATTTTTACAGGCCCCCTTCGGCCTTATGGTATGTAAATAGTAAATAACTGTAAATTACCATGTAAATTACCTCTCGGTAAAAAAGTGTATACATTTTTCCGCAACCCTACCCGGAGTCTTGTCTCAAAGCGACCTATTTGGTCACGTGATTTGAAATCGGTCTGTGGAGCAGACCGAACCAAAAAGGAAACCCCTTGGTATGGGGAAGCTGCCAACCAGAAGGGCCCTGCGGATCATTTTAGCACGTGAAATCACTGAGAAATTCTCTCAAGCGCCCAGCGCCATGCCAATTCAAACGTTAACGCTGAACGGAACCCCATCCACCTCGAAGACTGTGATCATGTGCGATGTACAGTTACTTCTGGAGCAATACCACTATCCATAAATCCTAGCCTAAGTGATGGGGCCGCCAATTCGAGTTAACCAGCTTTGTGATCTTACATTGACAGAGTTCAATGAGAGTCAGCGGTCAGGAGGAACGTACGTATGGATCACAGGATTTACTTGTATTTGGTTGTATACAGTATAGTTTACTGCCGACAGCAACACTCCGCCGCTTTCAGTTATTGGTGCCAGCTACGCGCCATTTTGCTGGTGAAAACTCAGATGTCCGGCCAACGGGAATCATTGATTCAAGGTGCGGTATGTATCGCCTCTCTAGCTGTGGCATTGGCTGCTCAGAAATCCTTTAGCTAAGTACCTCGATGGGTTGGACGATTCCGGCACTTCCGGAGGAAACATCAGTATTTCAACACTTAGCAGCACAGAACACCCTACCAGTTTAGTATCTCCAAGAGATCCAACTACTGAAAGTCAAGAGTCTGTACTAGGTAGGGGTGAAATTTTGAGACGAGCTGCAAAGGTGTGATTTCTTCGCCCATGTTACTAATGTCTTCGCATCGATAACACTGCCGTCCATAGAAATCACCTCGAGACATATCTATCATCGAGACATTACTTGCTCCATCACAACTAGGCCAATCTCCCAAGGTTATCTCCAAACTTACAGAGTTTGACGAGGTCGTCAGGTCCACGGTAGATTTCCTGGCTGGAAATATTATCTACCGGCCATCTGAGGCTTTCGAAGATGAACTCACGGCAGCAGAGAGTGACCTTACACCTGTATTGGGACAACGCCTTGCATCTCTGCTAGCCACCGAAGCAGCGATGGCGGAGAGTTTGAATGGGTCCAAACCACCCAAGGCTATGATCTATATGGCGTCGCAGACTCTTTTGGTTGGCTGTCTCTGCCAAATGATACCAGCAAATATGTCTACCTCATCCAGTAAGATTCATGTTATCCTATGATGTAGTTGTACTTACTGATTCTCAGCCACTACGCCTGCCCACGCATCGAAAATTAGCCTCTTGAATAAGTTTCGCAACATGTTCAAGATTGCCTCATGGGCACTTCCTAGCGCTGGACTTCGTTCGACATTTGAAGGGCACTTGACGCGCAGCCTTCACGCGAGCGATGATCTTGATCGAGCAACACTATCCATCAGCGGATCTATGGGGTCCATGCTCAATGTGGCTCCTTTACTGGGCCTTAACTTCGGTGTGAGAAATCTGCAAGAGGAAAAAGGAACACAAGAAGAGATTGAACGTCTAAAAGACGATGTTCGCAAAGCTCAACAGAACACTGATAAATATGCACTCGAACTCCAAAAGTCACAACTCGAGACGAAAACTTTCTACAACAATTTCAAGGGAGCTCAACACGAGACCTATCGTCTTCATGATCAAGTCCAGCGTTTGGAGCACGAGTTGAAGATCATGTCAAAAAAGTATGAAGATACCAAGTTGATATCGGATGCGCGAGGGAAGGAACTTGTCGGTGCTCAGGTCTTCCTCAACAAGGCCGACTCTCTTTCAGTCTCGGACCTCGTTCAGAAGGTCAATGGGCTCAACGAGGAGATTTTCCAAGCGGCTGCATCTCTCGAAGAAGTTCTCCGCTTCTCGAAGCACGACATCACCGAGGAGAAACTACAAAAGAGGGCCGACTACACTTGTGGACTCATTGGCCAGCCGTTGGCCCAGTTCGTTCATAAAGAGGCTCAGAAGCCAGGGGGAGCTGCAAACCCGCTACTCGTCCAAATCACTATCCAAGTCTGTTTGACGGCTTTCTGCGCCGTGAAGATCCAAACGTGGGCTGCTGGTGAGCGCGCGATCGATCAATATCTCAAAAAATTGTACAGCGAGATTCATGCATCTAGTACGTAATTCTATTGGATGAGTTGGGTAATCTACTCATATCGATTCTGTTTAGCGGACCAGGCTGTTGCTGGGCGCTGGCGTGCGTTGACTCGAGCTCAATTGCGGTCTAACACCGACAACTGGGGAAGTGAGCTGGAGCATGATCTTCGCGCTCTTCTCGCAGTTGCATCGTGGAATGCCCCCACTGAACAACAAGGCTCATTTACTAGTAAACTTCCTGCCATTATCCGAGCAGTCGAGGATGTCAAAGTCTCTTTGAGCGAGAAGTTTACTTCTGCGGACATCGAAATCACGTCCATCCATCCGAAAACCGCATTCATCAAAGCTATTATGGAGGAATCTTACGGTGAAGACGCTGGATCCGGTAATGATGTGGTCATTGCCACAACTGGTTTGGGGTTGGCAAAAGTCGTGCAGTCAAACCAGGGCTCCGACATTCATTATGAGAATTTGCTCTTGCCGAAAGTCGTCCTGGAGTCGAGCTTGAAAGCTGCATTGGAACCACCACCCCCACGTAAGAGGATTCGGAAGATCACGAAGGGCTTCTAGTTGACTATCCCTCGATCTTCCTGCCTTTCCCTAATGAACATCGTTTTATCAAGTCCACTTGTAGTTCTATCGTTTTTTCCAGGTTGTATTGAGTGTTGCTGTATTCACGTATCTAAAGCTTTCGTTGTCCTGTACATCATTATCTTTTGGAGATTTTGAAGGCTACATCGTTATGTATGCCCTCAACCGCAGATTCGCCTAAACCTAGAAGGTTGTAAAGTGTGTCAAGCGAACACTTCATTGTTCAGCTGAAAAATAATCAATCAAGGAACATTAGAAGGTCCCACAACAACAATTTTGCCGAGGGAGAACAGTCAGGTAATCAAATAAATAAAGATAATAAATGCCAATTGGTTTGGTATTGGTTCGACTGAGATGAGATACGAGGCCTCGTCGATCATTCTGAACACAGGGTTGCTCGAGTTTGCGTCAGGCCTTAAAACATTGCTCACTGGCATAACTCGCTTGACGTTAAACAAGACCACTTGCTTTACTGAAGCAAGAGTCCCATATTGAAGTGCCAAAAACAAAACTATGAATTACAATGATACCCATGATTCCATAGCAAAGAGTAGGTTTCGCGCAATTTTTTACCATATGGCTAGGGCTGTCCTCGATGGCATACTCACATACCCCACGAAGTTATATAGTACATACACGAAAATCATGATCAAGCACGTCCGTCACCATCCCTAGCTGGTTCTTGTCCTGTCAAATCCTCAAGTGGCTTATCCTCCTCGCCATTTAGCGCTCCTTGCAGCGTTGACTCCAGAACCACTTGAGCTCGAAGTATCAATCCATTTTGGCTCGATCCTCCCTCCTGGTCCAAGTTTGTAACCGCCTTCCTGAGGCCAATCCCCATGGTTCCAACAATTTCATCGCTGACAGTCTCTTCCTTGCCGTCCGTCGAAGCGAGCACAAATGCATCGATCATCGAATCGTTCTTGAAGGGAATACCATGGTCATGAACCACGATTCTGACATCTGTAGCGGAAAAGGTATCTTCAACAGCGGTTCGGAGGTCTTCTTTGGCGTTGAACAGGGACTCAAGAAGACTTTCGAAAGCCAATCGGTTCTGCTTTACAGGAATGGCCCAAGATGCGGTTTTCATAATGCTGGACAGATTTCTGAGGAAGGAAGATTTGAAGTTTTCCAATGTCTTTGTATCAGTGGATACGGGCCTCTTCGATAGATCTAATGGATAATATCAGAAATAAAATCCTAATTCATGATCGAATGACTGACCATTCTCTGAGGTATACTGAACTTTCGAGATACCCAAAATACTGAACCTGAGCACGAATATCTGCAAGAGAATCAAAGCGAGCCGAGAATGAGGTTTCTCGGAACCATTATCAGCCTCCTGCGATTGAACTGTGAGGCAGGCGCTAAGCCGAGGGCCCATAAGAGCTTGAACATCCTCGGCGGCACGATCCAACTCTTCTTGGAATGCATCGGGCGAGCGACAGACCACACTTTGAGAAAGGAAATTGGCTGTCGTCGATACAGCATCGTTGAACCGATTGACTTGCGTCAAGAGTTGAGTATAGGGTAGAACTCCTGACTGGTTCAGGAGGCTTTCGACCGCGTTCCAGTTCTTCTCGAAAGATCGTGTCAGCTCGGCTGTGGATTGAAATTTACGACGAAGTAAATCATTTTCGCGGACAAGGGTTTGATTCTGCATTCGGAGTGATTGTACTTCATTATTGCGTTCATCGGCCAGCGATAGCTCGCGGGCTAGTCTGTTGCTGAGGCTCTCAAACTCTTGTTTCATACGGAGTTGACCATCGAGTGGATTCGAAAAAGAGTTCGAAGACGGAGAGGCGAAGCCACTACCGAAGACTGAGCCGAAAGGCGGGAATGGTGTGAATAGAGAAGCAGGGTTCTGGCTCTGGGACCCAAAGCTACCAAAGGACGAGCCTGTATTTGAAGAGGTAGGCTGTCCGAGGGAACCGAACCCTCCAGTGTTTGCAGGTGTCTTCGAAGCCGTTTGCGATGTTGGAATTGAACCGAAGCCTGAAAAAGCGCCTCCGGAATAAGGCGTAGATGTTGTTGAAGTTGCTTGAGCAGTAGGTGTTGATGCGCTCGCACCGAACCCAGAAGATGTCGATGCTGCTTGGGCAGAGGGTGTTGCTGGGGTAGAACCAAAGCTACCAAACCCAGATGAGGTAGATGCTGTCGATGCTCCAAAGGCACTGGGAGTTGTAGATGCCTTTGAGCTTGCGCCAAATAAACTACCACCGAATGAGGGCGTAGTTGTTGTTGCCGACGTACTCGCACCAAACGCAGAAGAGGTAGCTGCTCCCGGCGTTCCAAAAGCACCAGAACTTGCAGGTGCTTTTGAAGTTGAGCCAAATAAACTACCTCCAAACAAAGGCTGGGTCGTTGAGGCCGTTTGAGTAGAGGGCGTTGAGGTGCTCGAACCAAACGCAGAAGAGGTAGATGCTGCTGGCGCTCCAAAGGCACCAGGAGTTGGAGGTGCAGGTGACTTTGAAGCCGCGCCGAATAAACTGCCTCCAAACGCAGATGTTGCTGTTGATCCTTGAGCAGTAGGCGTTGATGAGCTCGCACCAAACGCAGAAGTGGTAGATGTTGCCGGCGCTCCAAAGGCACCAGGAGTTGCTGGTTTCAATGCAGAGGAGAAGAAACCACCTCCGGGCGAGGGAGTGATCGTTGTCGGGGTTGCCTGCGGAGTAGTAGATGCCGATGCGCTCGCACCAAAGGCTGAGGTAGGGGCTTTCGCCACTCCAAAAGGACTGGATGCTTTGGGGTTCGTGGTGGCGGGCGTAGAAGACGATGCCGCTGAACCAGAGGTAGTACCCGTACCACCAGAAGGTGCAGAAGTATTGGGGGTGGTAGCAGAACCTGAAGACGCCGCCGTCGAGCCAAACCCGCCGGAAGCAGGTATACGTACTTTCGGGGCTGCTCGAAAGCCTGATGTAGCTGTCGCAGCGCGAGAGATTAGTGAGATTAGACTCGAGAGATGTAAGCAATTAGCTTCACCTGGTTTACTCGAACTGCCATCGGCAGTCGATGAGTTTGTAGCCATATCGTCCTAGGATTTCACTATTCACTAGAACGCCTTGACAAGAAAGAATTGGGGACAACGATAGAGATTTGGAGGAAAGCGAGTTGGCGAGTGTGCCACTCTCAAAGTCGTGGAGACGGTTGAACAAAGAACTTTACATAACAGTCATATACGACTAGTGACTGGCCTGGCAACTAATTAACAGATAGCGATATCGGCGTTGGCCTTGTCAGATGTTTACCTTGTACAGCCCCAGGTGAGTCAATGTCGTGAAAACAGAAATGCCAATTAATTATGCCAGAGAAATCGTCCAATGAAAGAACAAAGCGAAAGTAATAATAAAGGTGGAGTGAAGTGGCGGCCCACTACACTCCAAAGAAAGTCTAGCTACAAATACGGAAATAAAGAGGTGTAAGGAATACATGAGAAATCGCGGTGAAACCAAAGATATTAAGGAAGGGTATAGTTCATTCCAGTGTTTATGGGTTGCTGGGTGTCGTAATGGGAGTCATCAAGCAAAGTAGAATCTTGGTGTTCATCAATATCAGCGGCGTCTTCTTCCTCTTCCTCGTCTTCCTCGAGTATGGGAGATTCCATTTCATCTTCAGACGGTGGTTCAGCTTCAGGATCAGCCTCATCGAAGATCGTTTGGAACTAGAAGAGAACTATTAGTGAGGAGCAATACGAGCAGACTTTATGACAAACATGAGTGATCAGAGCCTTCACCAGCTTATGAGAGAGACCCATGTTGTTCAAGATCATCACGAAATCATTTTGAGGTGCTCTCAGTAAATTAGGACTGAAGACGATTGCCAGTGCTTCAGCTGTCATATGGTTGTGCTCCTCGAAATCAGTCACTCTATTTCATGCGTCAGAAGAATTCGCCAGCAAAGAAACGAGGCGCTTACTTGTCCAAGTGTTCTGAAACACGGCGAAGTAGATTAAAGTTGGGTTGAGGAAGAGCCTGTACAACATGGCGGATGTTGACAAGGCGTTCATCCAAGTTCTCAATTCCTAAAACAAAGTTAAACAAGAAATATTATCAGAAAAGATAAGACTCATACGCATAGCTTCCATCACATTGTGGTACGAATCAGGAGGAAAGAGCGGTTCTGGGAGCAATCGGAACCATGACTTGACGAGGTCGCAGATTGCGTGAATATCCGTAGTTGGTCGGATAGGGAGCTCTCCGCGATTGTATGCCTCTTTCAACCCATTGATCTCAGTGGTTGCACCTGCAATTCGATCTGACACAAAGAGTAATGAGATGAATGTCAACTCTCGAAAAGAAGAACTTACATATGCCGACTTCGCTCAGTCCACGTGTTTCTATCTCTGAAAGGCACTGCTCAATGATGGCAGGTACTGCATCAGGAGCAATGCTATCTCTCTCAGATTCTCGACGAAGCAGGAACTCCAACTCAACACCAAACACTAAAGAGAAATCAGCACTAAATACTGTATACAGTCTAAGGTGAAACATACCAGCTTTTGGATCTCTGGAAGCAACAATAGGGTGCGAGTGAATGTGATCCGCAATCTGAGGTTTAGGCGAGTTGCCTAGATAAGTCAAACGACGTTTCGCAGCCATATTAGTGATTTTCGAGATTGTTTCCAGCCACCTCGTCATCTCCCGCTTGGTGGTAGTTTGGAGGAGGTAATGACCACCATCTTCAGTATCGAGTTGGAATGTATAGGAACGTTCATTGTTGATGAACTGCGCGACTTTCGCGTCCAAAACGTTGACCACGAGGGAAGGTTTACTGGTTGTTGGGAAATCAAGCTCGGCTGCTGACTTCTTCGGAACGATATGAGGCATCTCAGCTCCGAATGCACTAGAGATCGGTCGCATCAGATTGAGGAAGACGGACATGCTCTTCTTGTTGCGGTGCTGCTTGAGCCCATTTGCAGCCGGTTTTCGCGGTCGCATCGCTTTATTGAGCGCATCATCGCGTCGTTCACTCCTCGCCTGCTCTTGCTGCTTCTCCCTCTGTAGTCTCGTGCGTAGGTGCTTATCTCGACGGTTCTTTTCGATCTGGATGGCGACTACTTTCTGGAAAGGGCGTGTTGTCTTCTTTGATGAGGGAGTGCCATTCATGCCAGGATTGGCGGCCTCTCGTAAAGCTTCTTCCTTGATGCCGCGATGATCGAATTGCATCATCATGACCTCCTTCTCGATCTTGTTAAGTCGTTCAAACCCACGTCTATTGGCTTCGTCGGTAGTTGGCCTTCGTGCTGAAGGAATGCAGGAAGCTTTGTTGATCAAATTACAAAGGTTCCTAGCATATAATGTTAGAGTTAGGTGAGCTGAAGAAGGAGGTTTAACTGACCTCCTTTTATCAAAGTTAACTAGCTGCTGGCTCTCTTGCGAAGTAGGTTCGACGATATCGGGTTTAGCAATGATCTCGATCATCCTTTCCAATAGCCATCCCATATCAACGGTGAGTGACTCTTGAGAGGATGTCGATTGAACAAATGGACGGTGTAGAAGTGACGACAACGAATCGCAGGAACAGTTACGACCCGTCGCCACACTCTGCCAAGCTCGGTGATGAAGGCGACTCTCGACGCTGAGGAGGGCAGATGTTGTGACTGCCTCGACGAAAGATCGGACGCAGGGTTGTTCAATAAGTTGAGCAGACGAAGGTGTCTCGGTGTTCCTCAACCGAGCAAGTTCGATTGCTTGGATGAGAAGTTCAATACGCGCTTGTCGTGCACGAAGACCAATCCTAGAAGCAACCAACTTCGATATAATCCATTTTCGAACAATGCTGAAAGCCCTGATGCAGCTTCGCACTCCAGGGGGTAACAAGCGATAAAGAGAGTCTTGTGATAGCTCTGAGATCAACGAGGATGGTTCGACTTCTTGAAGATGTGAATAGATGCTTTGAATCTCAACAAGTTCCTCGCTGGTGGATAGCTCTCGTGGAGAGAACCATCCAGTACGATCGGCGGACTGAATCTCGAGTAGATCGGCTGTGATGTAGAGATCCTAAAGCGAAGTAAGAGCTTGGAGATATGAAGGAAAGTTGAGCGCACCTCCTGAGTGACGTTTGCAAAAGCGGCGGCTGCCATGCCGTCGAGATTATCAACGAACTCCTCTATATCCATTCTATCGAGATCTGGTGGATCACGAGCAACCATGTTCCTTTTCCTCGGATTTCGGTTTCCACCTGGATATGACTGAGTGTGAAGGCCCCGAGTAATGGCTGGTCGTTGGATTTGGGATGAAAACGCAAACTGTAAGGCTCGGTGTGCTTCGATTTGACTGGCCTGAGCCGACTGAACGGGTGGAAAGTCGGGGAGAATCGAACTAAGATCCAAGCTACTTTCTAGAAAGTGATCAACAGCGGCGAAGAGTTGAGGGTCGTCCAAGACATCTTGAGCACCTCCGCCTACGGTCAGCCATTCCTTGGCCGCATTCAAAACTTCGGTACGTTTCTTCACGGCATTGAAATGATCGGTCGGAGTTGTAGTTGAGGCGGACGGTTGGGCCGAAATAAAGATCTTCCGCAGAAGCTGAGAGAGAGTTAGTAATGTCACGCAAACACAGAGCAACAGGCAAACCTCAAAAAACACAAATGGCGACACGAAGCTCCTAAAGACATTCCACCAAACCCTTGCAAATTCGACTCGATCAAGAACCAACTCCCGTGTCATCCCTTCCAAAGTCATCTCTCCATTATCGTCCGCAACAGAGACAGATATGTTCTCCAATCCATGGACGAGAATACCAACCAGAGCATTGAGAGTGCCGGATTTCACCAACACACGCAGAGGTGGTTCCGACGAAGGCTCAACAGTTACGAAATTGGCTCTTGAAAGATGTGACACTGTTGGTAAAGAGCTACGTCGAGCCATGCTTGTCTTTCGGTCCAGTCCGTGGGATGACGACGGTTTGACGCGTATGGAAGGGTTCCTGCTCATCGTGGGGCGGTCAGAAGTACCGGTATGGTCCACAATCGAGCTTTCGGGTCGTGACGGAGCCCTAGAGGAGGTTGGGCGAGAGTTGGGAATAGACTCGAATCCGCCACTTTGAGTCACAACAACGAGATCTCCATTGTAAACGGTGATATCTGTGCCTCCATGTCCAAGTATTAACTTTTTGGTAAAATCCTCAGGCGCATGGTCATGAAGCATACGACCAGCTTCCTGCCGCAGTTGAGCGTCCAAACTCCGCAGGTACTGCTGTTCTGATGCATCGCTATCAACGCGAGCCCTGACTAACTGCGAACGATCGACCAGAGTCAAGGTAGGAAGTGGGTCGGGGAAGAGTAATGGAACGAGTGAAGCAAATGGTGCATTTGAAGATGGAAGCCGTGTCCAAAAATGAGGCTCGAAAAGACCCTTTCTTCGAGGTTCGGCTGCCAATGAAAGGGACATGAACTGTTCAACTCTGTAGACAAAAGCAGTTGGTACATGGCTCAAGATGATCTAGCGTTTCACACACCTCTGAAATTTGACTGCAAGACCACTTTTTCTGCCTCCTTCTGCTGCCATTTCACCCCAGAACCCAACTAAACGCTTCACATCATCATCAAGTTCATTTTCATCGACATAAACTTTCCGAGGACATAAACTGAATGACGTCTTGAATTCCTCGAAGACCCGTCTAGCTTTTCCTATTGGTTGAAGCATGACCATCGTCTCTCCATTCGCTCTATTTAGTTCTTCGGTAAACTTCGACTTTACATCACCGCCCCAAGGCGTCACTTGTGGATGTCCAACAGAAACTCTTGCAATATCGTGATCTTCCTCTTCTTCGTGAAGGGCGTTCGACTTGTCCACAGGTATGGTGGAAGCAGCTAAAGACCATCTCTCCACAGCCACAAACGCTTGTGGGTCGACTCGTTTCCAAACCTTATCGAGTCGAGCAACAGGTCTCGAACATAAAGCAGAGGCAATAGCTCTCCACGAGCATTCATCTCCATTTCGCCGACAAATCTCTCCAATTTTGGTCCAGACCGAAATGACTTCTGACCGGGAATGAGTTCGGGACGTTTGAGGTCCTCGATCGTCTGAGCGTCGTCCAGTGGAACCAGTTGTGCTTGAATTGCCCGAAGGCATATAGGAGTGGCCGCTTGAGGTATCAGAACCCAATATTTGAAGTAAGAGAAGTTTCGTTAGCCAATGTGGTTGATCATTGCTGCCAAAAAGATGAGTTGAAGGTTCCTTTTCCAATATCCCTTGTTGAGATCCAGAAATATCTTCCTGGATATTACCATTCATAACAAACTCCGCAGTGACATTTTCTGGACTTCGTTCCAAGATGGAGCGATGGAAGAGGGTCAGACTTTTGGCGATTAGATGAGGGTCAAGGCGAAGGAGAAGATCGCGAGTCAATCCCTCCTCAAACAGAGCCGTCCAAGGGAATCTGTTGCCAGGATGAGGTGCCAAACCGCTTGCCTTTCCTTGCAGATATTGGGGAGACTGCTGATGTTGCAACTGAGGGGAAGAACGAGGAATCGGAGAAGAAAGTGCGTCGAGCAGTGAAATTTTGCCATCTTCCGGACGAGGCGAGAACGCAGGCAAGTTTGGTGAATCGTTATGGTCGTTGGACCCAACAGAGGGAGACGGTTGATAGATAGCTTGCGTTGAAGTCGATGCCGTCAAGCTCGACGATGATAGCGTCGCTGATTCGGCACTGAGCGATATGCCAGGAATCGTTTCATTCTTCCAGCTTTCCCAGCCTTTCGTATCAGCTGCTTGACCATGGAAGCGCATATACTCGTTGGCCAACCATGCAACACGGGAGATCTCTTGTTCACGTATGCTTTCCTCTGCCCCACTGACGAGATACGAACAACATCGAAGAAATTCTCCTTCGAAGACTTGTTGTCCACCAGAAATGATCAACGGTATCGAGAGTATGATTGAAGAAGCAAAATCATGCCAAGCCAATTTCTTCTCGTGTTTCTCGTCTTCTGTTAAAGCAGCAATATCTTCCTCCGAGGTAACAGATGGCCCAAGGAACGTTGTCGCAAAAACGGCCTCGTGAACAAGTGCTTCAAAGGTACCCTTCTCAACTTCTCCAGACTTTGGGTCCCGAATCAGATCTGGATGCGTTCTGCGACCCCAGAAAGCTCTCTTCTTTCGACCAGCAGTAGACTGGTTGCTATCCTGCCTTGTTGTCTTCGGTCTAGGTGACATACCATCTCTTTCGGCTAAAGAACTCGATGATTCATGCCCATATTGCTCCGTATCGTCTTCTTCAAGTGAAGGTGGTACGAGGGATGTGGGGAAAAGTTCCTTAATTCCTGTAGTTCGATCACTGGGAGGTTTGTAGAAATAGAGCTTTGAACCTTTAAGTTCGAGCTTGAACGGTTTCCAACCTTTTGAGAGTGCTAAGTTGCCGTGATTATAATGTTGCTGGAAGTTGGCTGGCAGATCTGCAAGCCGATTGATGAAACTGCTGCAGAATACGATTTGAGACGCTCGTCGTGGGTCATGAGATTCGGGCTCGTCGTGAAAAGGTTGATCGGGTTCAATTATTGTTGGAGGTGGCAACAGAGTGGTCTGGCGATTTCCAGCAGCGCTGGAGGGAGATAAACTCGGGCCGGCAGCTGTGTCAATCGGCGACAAGCCTTTCGGGTTCAAGCCACCAAACCCAAACCCAAAAGCAGCTCTTGTGGGGGTGCCTTGAGTCCTATCCACATCACGTACTTCAAAGTCTTGGTCGTGACTACCTCCACGTTGAGGACTCTGCGGAAATCTCGGCGTGGCGAGTTTCGAAGGGAGTTTTGGGGTAAAAGAGTGTGAACGAATGTGTACGTGATTTTGGCCGGGAGATACAACACCGGTTCGAGGAGAGGCAGCCTCCTCCCCAGAAGGTGAAGAAATCGAAATCGGGGGCGGTAGATTTGGCATGCTTCTAGGAGGAGATGACGATAAAGGAGGGGTAGTTCCAAAGGAAGGGAAAGGATGGTGGGCAATACCTCCTCCAGGTACACTGACGGCAGAAATGGGAGTGGCAGGAGAGATAGCGCTTGCATTGCTACCAGAACGATTGCGGTATTCCGTGATTTTCTCTTGGAAAGAGGGTTGGGCGGGGGACAGATTCGCAGTATTAATTTTAGTGAGGTCGTCTGCCGATCTCGACCAGCCTTTTCGTGAGATGTTTCGGAGGTCGCCTAACCCACCCCCACCCCGAGGACTCGGGCTGGCAGGCAAGCTGGGAGCATCATTGTGGGCAGGAGACATTGCTGATAAGTCGACAACAGATCTTGTGAGAAATGTCAGTAACAAATTCATCCTAAAACATGACGAAAAAAATGTGAAGTCGGAACCCATGTTCCCCAGAACTAATCAGGGACGGGCGATTCAAGATAACAGAGGAATACATAATCATCGAAAATACAGCAAGGCGTCCTAAAACTCAAAGATATGCATACCTCGCTCCTACGCCGTTGTAAGTCTCTAAAATTGGCCGAGGGTCTGTTGGGCGAGAAATCTTGTGCTTCCTGCCCCCGCTCCCTAAACTTGGTCTGGGCTCAGTGGACGGCCCCGGAATCGCCTTGGAAGCTGAGGCACTTCGGCTAAACCATTTCGAAGGCCTTGTCAAGAATTGACTAAGGCCAGAAGGTGAAGCTGAACGCGGGTGAACTGGCGACTGCTGAGAGTTTGGGGAAAGTGCGTCTTGAGGATAATTTGTGTTAACCGGCGGGCCACGACGCAAAGCCATAATTCCTTCGTGCGATTATCGATTCTCTTCGTATTTTTGCTCGCCAGCTCCTCTGAGAGTGGAAAAAAAAAGTTGCCCCTAGCTGTTGACACGTACGTCGCCTCTTTCTGAAAGATAAACCCTAGATCGTCAGATATTATCAGAGACGTCGTCAAAGGCGCGTACTGAAGTAGAATCTAATAGGTTACAAGTTGGAAAGAGGAAGGAAAGGAATGTAATATAACCCGGTCATTGATGTACGGGGTTAAGGCAAGTTATTCAGCTGAGCAAACAAAATCAGACGTGTTTGGCCTCTTCCGATTGCTCAGGGTCCTCGTCTGACACCTACTTCCTACTTTCATCATATAAACAAACTCATCTTACAATACATAAGCGATGTAGGCATACTGTATACTTCTAAACTGTACTTGACCCCTTCTATCGGCCACCTAAAACTCGTTGCTTTACTTCTGACTACGGGGTTTAGTTCGTCTCGAACTAAAAAATTCTCGCCATCGCAGTGAATCTCACTGCAATTAATCGCTTTTTAGGAGCTGGCTTCGGTCCGCTCTTCTCCCAAACTTCCTCGGTTTTGGTGAAATCCCATGTTTGCTTTGTACTGCACCCTCAGACGCAAGATTTACCCGACATCGGGTCGTTGCTCTAAACTATTCTTAGCCAGCGCGCTAGAGGGCGTTCTGAAATCTCCAAACGCACAAGGCGAAAGGCACCTCTACCCCAGGCTCCGCCACATGTGTCCTTAACTCTGAGAATATTCTTCACCCTGCGCATCAATCTGGATTTGCCGGCGTTATTCTTCTCCAAACGAGGGGTTCGAACACGTTCCCAGTGGGTTTCAAGTCGCAGTTGCTAACAAATTTGCCATGCGCTCTGTGCCAATAACTCGCGAGTGGCGATCTTCTAGTATGTATGGAGAGGTGAAACTTCAGCTCGAACCTCGGGTTACACGGTCAGTGGCATCTCTCTAAACTGGTTCGGATGTCATCATCTTGAACTTTATTTTATTCGGAGGTGATGGTCGTTTTTGCCTTTCATTTAGCCTCCTCAGTTCCCCCAGGGGGGGGTTTGGTCTCTCTCTCTCTCTCTGCGTATCTTTTGCTTTGTCTTATCGTACGGCGAATTGAGCTTTTGGGTAAGGCGCTCTTGGATTTCTGAACAGTTCCGGCAACAACTTCGGAGTCACTGTCTGAGAAATTATTGCCAAGGAAACTTTGAATAGACTTGTTCGGTAACGCATCACTACTTCGTAAATCCAAAGATCATATCTCCCTGCTCAAAGACTCTTGATGTACGCGTTTCTACCCCTTACCATTGCACAAAGACCGACTTAATTATCTTGCCGAGGAAAGGAAAACATTCATCATTCTAGAAGGCGGCGCAATACTACCGTTCCCAGAAACTCAGATAAGGGTAGATCTCTTCTGTTGCTATCGCCTCATTGTGTGTAAATTTGCTGTCCATGCTATCTGCCATATCTGTGACATTAGACAACCAACTATATGCCAGCTCTCTATTATGCTCTATAATAAACTTGAATAAGAGAGGGGTGCGACTGTTACTTTATACTCACTGACAGCATCTGAGTTCTAAGTAAACTTACTGGAGACGACGCTTGCATCAGCAAATTTTGTTTTTTAGGCGTAGTATCACATAGCATGGGTCTCTTCATCTGTAGACCTCTCACAAATCACATAGTGGCCTA
The DNA here is from genome assembly GCA_015657495.1 of Crepidotus variabilis. Classification (NCBI taxonomy): domain Eukaryota; kingdom Fungi; phylum Basidiomycota; class Agaricomycetes; order Agaricales; family Crepidotaceae; genus Crepidotus; species Crepidotus variabilis. The sequence continues at coordinate 25,138 of MU157911.1, forward strand.
TAGTCTCCTAGTTCTATGTAAGTCCAAGTTATTGCTAGTAAGCTCTACATAGCTCACATTGATGATCTGTAGCGCTATATGGCAGTGCTAGCAAAGCAAGACGTCCCCCTCAGTGATAATAGCTCTTTCTCTTAGAATGCGATTTGCGTTTTCTGCATACACGTCTGCTGATATTTCATACCCACGACAGTGGGTGGGTGGGGATAGCTTCGAAAGTTGCGCAAACAGAAAACCTCGCTACAAGAACTGTGAACTCGGTTGGAAATCGGAAGCCGAAAGTGCTATTTCTGACATTCCCGCGACGCTGTATTGTAATTTGCTACAAGTGACAGGGGTTCTCAAATTCCAAATGTCAAAGAACATTACATGATATTCTAGGAAACTCCACCCAGAGATGTTTCCTCGGGTGCCTTGTTACTGTAAGTACGACCAGTGAATGATGTGATTAAGAAAGCTGCAGTACTGCCATTGTCATTGCGCTTCGAGCGGTTTGACCCAGGTTATCAGCTGGATATGTCTCTCTGCAATCGAAGTTGCAAAGCGCTGAACTTGGCCAGAAACTTTCAGGGTCCGAGGTCCGAGATTTGATCTGGTAGGGTGCGTCACGATCACCTGACAGTATTCAAGCTCTTGTCACGCCTGAATTCTGACGCGAGGTTTGCGTGTGGCACCTTTTCACAAACGACCGTGAACTCAAGACGGCACTCAGCTCTAATATCAAATCAATGCGACATTGTCATGTGTGCAAGGTCGAGTGCGAGAATCCTCGACAATGCTCTCAGTGTAAACAAACCATGTAAGTACAACTACATCTTCATCTACAACCACCGCACTGATCGATCGCATTCATTGACAATTGACTTACAGTTACTGCAGGTAAGTAGCAATTTTTTTTTTCAAAAATATCGTAAAGAACGACAAGGCTTTTCAGAGCAGAATGTCAGAAACAAGATTGGAAGGTGCACAAACGAAGTACCTGCACCAAGCCAGCGCTTTTGCATAAGGTGGATAAAATGCTCAAGAAGCATAGTGGACCTAACACGCCCTTGGGTACAATGACTAAATGGGAAGAAATAGCATGGGCTCAGCGCAGAGCAAATCCACAACCTGCACGAGAATGTGATGGGTGCTTTCGTCGATTTAAAGGATTCCCTCCCACCCAAGATGATATTCAGACAGAGGAGATGGAACGCATGATGTCCGAAATAAGCAGAGAGAAAGGCGAGCTTGAAGAAGGCGAAGATGTTAGTGATGGCCCTCTAGAGGAGCGACATGCAGGTGACCCATTCAAACACTGTTCTGATTGTGATTGGACCATCTGCGAAGATTGCACTCAATTCGAATCGCAAGGTGGATATATGAATCTATTACTTATTCTACTACACACTCATGCTTTGAGCAGGTATTCCATATCATGATCGCCCGCCTGGGACTTGTCGCTGTCCCAAATCCAATTTTGGCATACCATACTGCACGATGAGCCCCTTATATCTGCATGGTGACGGTCGTAAACTATATCATGGGGATAGACATCCAAAAATGGCGGGTAGCGGGTACAGCGAAAATGCCTACGAATCCAACAAACGGGCCTGCAAGAATTGTGGGATCGTAGCATGGTGCCTTAAGAAGGAGCACTTGAAAGATGCTGCACCTGGATTGGTCTAGTTGTTGTACAAGTTTGCGTGAAGAATATCAAATACTTTGGGCTTGTCGCAATAACCAGCTGAAATAATGAACAATCACTTTGCGATCTCAGTGACTCAACCCCAGATATTTCTCGACATGGGTTTGATTATGCAAGAGCTTGCATATAGCTTTGAGTAGCAAATACATGATGTTGTAGCTAATACATATGTGAATTGATGTGAGAGCAAAGCTAGCGTCGACTAAAGCGTGAAAATCTAATTAAAACACTGTGATTGTCCCGTATATGCATGAAGGTAAACCAAGAAAGCAAAAAAAAAAAAACTAGATGATTACTCGTAACACAATATCCATATCTTCCCATTCTTGTCGGAGAGAATCACAGCTCCTTGACTTTGATCAATATTGATGGTCTCAACGTCCCCGAGTTGTAGCTCTGGAGGTGTAGCCAGTGTGTGAACTACACCTGGAGGTAATCCACCATTACTCCGATGGTGAGTGTATCTCATCATTGGCGGCTCCAGGGTTGCCCCAGGAGGTAGTTGAGCCTCAGCCACAGCTTTCGCTCTTTCTTTCCTCGACTGGTAAACAGGAACTAAAGCCTCGTACTCTTCTGCAAACGGCGGAAAGGTGACGAAGCGGAGTCGTTTGGGATCTGGTTCAGGCGATGAGGGAGTAGCATCGGCTTCTAAATCCGTTTCGACGTGCAGATGCCTTTTGATCTCGGACATCTCTCCAACATCCATTCCTTCCACATCGCTTTCAGCAAAGATGTCAGCGTTGGAGCCAGTCGCAACAGGAATTGCAGGAATCGAAGGCTCAGGCGCCGGTGTTGCACTGTCATCTTCATCCTCTTCTCCATCTGCCTCTCCATCGATGTACTCAATCCACACAGCATGTCCAAAATCAACGGCGACAAGTGGCCTCGGCCTCTCAGCAACCCCACCATCGTCGTCTTCTTCCGGACCATCGAATACCCTGACAACCTCGAAAGGCGTACTCACGTACCACAAATGCATCAACGCATCATCTTGCACATCTTCTATTGAAGGTGGCTCGTGATTATTCGATGCTGTTTCATGAGCGGGATGTTTTCCATTGGCGATCGTTGAAGTGCCATTCGTCATCCCGTTCGTAGTGATGGGAATAGTTCCCGCAGAGGAGGAAGAGGACATTGATGACGAAGGGGATGAAGATGGAGAAGACCTTGGTGGATGTGGTGGAGCCGATTCTGCTTCATTGTCCCAGACTCGCCTATCTAGCGGAACACGAAAGTAGTGCTGTGCCAGCACGAACCGCGTGCGATGTGTATGTTGGTCGTGAGCAGCTAGAAGGACGACTGTACAGCTGACTCGGGGAACATTTGGTAATGATGGCCACCACTGTCGAACAAAGTGAGCAGACTCCGGGTACCATGGAGGAAAGGGATATGGATTGGGATTGTCGGGTTGTGAAGGGGCCGGTATGACTAATGATGATGAGGATGATGACGAGGAAGTTGAGCTCGAAGATGAGGACGACGACGAAGAGGACGACGACGAAGAGCCGGCGTTATCAGCTACTGATCCTGTTGATGGACCTGCGATGGGTTGGCCGTCGCCATTAATGATGGGTATGGTACCATTTACCGACGGCAAAAGTTGTGCTGGGGTACCAGGTCCCATTGAGGCCGGTGTAGGAGGAGGCGGATGCGAGTCTAGGTCAAGGTCAGGCTCCTCTTCTGAGTCCGTGAAATCTGCGAAGAGTGGAAAAACAAATTTTTTCTTTAGCGTTCTTGCAGGCGGCAGACGGCATGAGATTGCTGGGGAAGAATGTTCATCGGCCAATGTACTCGTATATTGTTGAAGGAGGGAAATAGGATAGAAATGCTGATAAGCTGCTTCTGATTCTTCGCAGTGAATAACGATGTGCTGTTGATAAAGAATACAGGACCAATTAGACGACATGACCTGAAAGCTCATCAGCCCAGAACTCCAGGAATAGTGATAGATATCGGACTAACGCATTCAATCCCAGTGTCAATGAAAACGTATGTTTTCTGATCCCAATCTGGCAGAGCGTAGAGTCCGATGGTATTATGTGCTGAAACCCAGATGAAGGCTGACAGCAATCTCTCCGAAGGATCAAGGAGGAAAACATTCATAACCACGCCAGTTGTCCGAAAGTTGGTGACATGAGAAAACTCTGGCGGCTGTAGGGAGCTTTCGCCTGACGGTCCATCCGAAAATGTAAGTCGCATGAGAACAAATTCCATGACTCTCTCATCGTCGTACCTATGTGAAGGACGGAGTTCATAAGCATTCGCCGAAGATAACGACCAAAGATACGCACGATCCGGCAAGTACCTTTGCCATGGTGAAAAAAACCGTCCGCTCCTCAAATTCCACGCGACACTTCCAAAGTTCCCAGTGCTCTCCGGGATTCCATTCGGCTAGACATGAGTCAGTCTGAACATCCCAGCACACGACCTTTCCACTTTTCGTCGCGCAAAGGGTATAACTGGAGGTAATTGGTGAGAGCCAGTCCACTTCTTCATCAGGTGGGGCGCTAACAACTTTGTACCACTTGCTTTCTTCTGCTGACATCCTGCCTGCCAGAACACCTCCAGGAGTTACATCCATGTAGTTCGAGTGTGGGTTGATACCACTGTTGTTATGCGATGTCTGTCGGATAGGACGCGGAGCACGGAATCTCCATGCGGTCTCGTAATGAGTGGCCTTGTTGACGGAACGAACAAGTTGCTCGGTGGTGAGATCCGAAAGCCGCTGGAAACCCTTGAGAGGCAGAGCTCGGCACCGACGGAGCAAGTCGTTTGCAAGCTTGCGATAAACAGTTCGAGTGGTTGAGGCATCGTACAAAGCTCGACATGTCTATAACATAACAGTGATAAATCAGCATGCTTGTTTCCTGATCGAAGAAACCGATCAGTAGCGAAGAGTCTCTGGGATGATTAAGACCAGATGTTGGAGGCTGTACGATTCAATCCATAAATTTTATAGAACTTTCAATCTGTCTCCCTTGTTAAAAACCCAACTCTTCGTTCCCTCGTTTTGGATCGACGAAATGAGGACACTCACCAGATGAAGCGTATGTACATCCCTTAGGTCCAAATACGTCGATATGTTCAACAAAAGATCATAAGGCAGAGAGCTAAGACCCGCCATCGCTTCTGAATCAAGAGATGGTCGTCTATGAGGTGAAGGAGGCTTCTTGCTCAGCATGAAGGCCAAAAGGTCGAGCAGCTCTCGACCTTGTCCAAGAAGGAAGCCTGGGCTGTGAGAAAACTTCGACGCCGTTTAAACGCCCTATTGCAGCTCCGACTTCCTTAGACGATGCTCGAACTATGCGAGCGGAGCGTTGTGGGTCTTGAAGACCTATTCCAGAGGAGGCGAAGTCGTCCAATATGGTGGCAAAAATCAAGAAATGGATGTGGTCGCTGTTGTTTGTAGACCGCGTGATCACAGGCCCCAGGAGCTCCGCCGCACCGCTCTTGCCTTTTGTCTCTTCGTACCATCTTCCTGCACGAAATAACTCTAGAATAGTGGGCGATATTGCCGGTGTCATATAAAGTTGGGATCTTTTGTATTTTTCATGCCTGGAACTGTGTCTTTTTCTTCATGTCAGCGGCTCTCAACTGGGAGACCAAAACAAGACTTCCGAGGACTCACAGTTGGCTCAATAATCTGCCCTATTTCCAACATGACGTCTGTACGAACCTATTCTATCGCGTATGTGTGCAAAATGCTTGGAAGGCGTCGCCAGTGAACCTAGACTCGTCTCTATCGTGACAGTGAAATTCACGACACGGCATATCCTCTCCGAACTGAAGGCGAATTTTAAAGCCCGATTTCAAGATGCAAAGCACGGGGAGCCCTACTCATACCCAAAGTTTTGGGAGGCGACAGCGTTTGGTTCAAGGTTCGTCTAGTCAACTCTTGTGGTCGCGGAGTTTGAAAGGTCGAACTGACCCTTGCAGTCGTGGAGGGAAAGTTGCTTGACCTACTCCTTGGCGATCTATGTTCCAGCAGAGGTAGAGTATTACAATGAAAACTATTCAAAATTTTGGATATATGTACTTTCGAGCTACAGGTCTCAGCCATGTCCATCCTGACGGGGACGTATATTTCGCGTCCGTTTCAGCGAACGAGGCTTGGCCTCTGTCAACAGCGCCGCTCGGAATGTGGATTCGACCACTACCTCTGGTGCTACCACAAGCTGCAATTCGTGAGTCGCGAAACCAGATTTGATGACGGCTTTGCTCAACCCCATCGAAGTAGTTCCAAGCACGACTCTTTGCCGATCCTTATCACCCTTATTGATACTTTCGTCGCCGTAGGATTCCTGCATGGTATCTCCCAGAAAACTTTCACCTGGCTTCACGTAGAATATTCTGTAATCCTCCGATGTTACACTCCTCCAGATCGCAGTCCGTACTTCCTGGAGCGAGCGGAACATTGGCTCAAGTCGTCGATAGAAGCCTTCAAGCTGCTCGTGATTTCGAGGTGCCCAATTTGAAATCGAAAAAATTCGATGTAGATTCTTTTCAACAGCTTTTTTCCACCCATCGAAATCAGGTGGAAGGTGGGCCGTAGTGAGAGATCTCCACCGACCACACACTGGCTGTTGTTCTACATTTCGATGTTAGTTTCATCTTAAACAGTTATTCACGCTTACATACCCTTCGCCTGTATTGCGATGTACACGTCTCTGAGTCTTCTAGAAAACGGAATGTCGCTGGGATCCCAATACCCAAGCTCATAATTGGAAGCGTCTGTCAAGAACACTTGGACAGCCACTTGCACAAGCAAAGGGTGTATGGGTTGGTCATCTTTCATGTCCGAACTCGCATGGTCTTGTAATATCTTCAACATTCCCTCCCCAACAAGCCCCTTGACTTTACGATTACGCTCGTCACGAGTGCTCTCGGAAACGTCAAACCGACGCCTCACCATCCCTTCTCCCAGGGCGGCCGCCGTTTGGAAAATCTCCTCATTCAGCGCGGCCACTTTCTCCTGTAACTCGGCACTCGATATCGTATCCGCCTTTGACAAAAAGGTCTGCGCGCCTGCCAATTCGTTCCCTCTCCGATTAGATAGATCTGTAGCGTCTTGTAGATTGCGTGCGAAATTGTCTCGTTCTCGAGTAAGTTGTTCGTTGGATTCGCGGAGTCGCCTATTCTCGTTTCGCATGATTTGCAGTTCATCATGATAGTTCCGAAGAAGCACCTCTCGTTGTTCGATCACACTTTCGCGTTTCGCGATGGTCAAGGCAAGTTCCTCGATCTTGTGGAAAGCGCTCTGTATAGTCAGAGTGTACGTGAGAGCGCATCGTCATAGTTCTGGAGAGAGTTCAAACCTGAAGCCTCCCATCTTCCGAGCCCATCTTTATTGCCCAACCTTATCGCCCCTGTAGTTGTGGTGACAAGATGAAAGCACGCTTAGGCGCCCGCTGACCATCGCAAGAAGGGAGGCTCACGTGCATTCTTCACATAAGCGCTACCATGAATGATGCTTCTATTCAGTGCCAGTCTCCACATTTCCAGGGCTATATGCAAAGTCCTACGCTGCGCAAGCGTTTCTCTAACTCTAAGTGATCGGTGCTCAAGATAAGTCAATAAGATAAGATAAGATCCAGATTTCTCCAACTAATAAAGCCACTGATCAAACGAACATCAATCTGCTGTCACTTCTTTTCTTCTGGCAACTCTCATGACCAACCATCGATGTCCAAGCTTGGTCGCAGGCCAGATACATAAAGCATATCAGAAGACTTCAATCTTTGTTTCATAAAAACCAATATCGCGCTATGATATCAATGGGTTCATGGGAGACGGTTCTGGTGTCGTGAACCAGTATATCCAGAATGAACTACGAACAGAGATAGAATTCTTCTAAACTACACGAAGCAACTCAAATATTCCATGCTAAAATCCCTTTTTATTGGAGCCTCTGCCAAGTACTTTGACTCAGGGTAACTCTGCTAAACGGAATAGCACCGTGTCGAACTCGCAATGTCGTCGAACTGCTGCTCCCGTAAGTCATACGCGGGACCCGTCAATAAAAGCTGAGGTGAAAAGAATTAGTAAGATAATCCAGGTATGATAATGATAAAATTTTGACTCACAGCTCTTCCAGCACAATTAGGGTGCTCGTAAAGTACGCAATAGAAATTCTGGCCATCGACGAGAGGTACGGCCTTATTCAATTCTCAGTCAAGCGACTAATGAACTTTAAATCCCACTTACACTAGTTACGGTGTTATCCCAGCCTCCTCCGTCTTGGTTCAGCAAGGCAAAATCCCCGTAACATCCACCATTCGCAGTCGTTATTCCCGTGCAACCGCCAGTAGGGCCTGGCTTGAGACCAAGATCTCTGTAACAAACGTAAGGTTTGGGATGCTATCTGAAAGCTTCAACTCATACTTGCAGATATCGATCTCTAGAAAATGCCGCCTGTCAATTGGCTATCAAAATAAAATTGTCGGCAAAATGCAGGTATCCCGACAACTGAAGGTATACCCACTACCTCTACGCGTCCATCGATGGCTACTGCTGCTGCACTGGCTATCATCGAGGCGAGAAAAGCAAAAGACAACTGCATGATGGTCGAGGCGATTGTATGATGCTGCTGAAATTCAGTTGCTTAATCAAATGAATGTCTCAATGGCACTGACTTTATACAAGATAGAATTCGCTCTACCCTTCTACATGCAGAGGTGTTCGAACCCAGCGGCTGTGAACGTGGAGAACAAGGTAGATTCTTTTAATTCTGGAATTGATAAGCGTCAACGAAGGTAAGAAGGTGCACGCGAGCGTAATAGCTTGGGCGTACCCTTCATAAATCAGCTTGCTTCCTGGGCTGCTCTGGCTTTGCTGCGTTTGGTGGCAAACCTTGGGCCCGCTGGTCAACTGGCTTTGTCAACGAGCCTTATGTGCTCACCCTTTCCCATCGGTGTTTCTTTCCTTTGAAAAGATCTTTCAAAAACAGTAAACTGCGGCTTCTAAACGCATGCTAAGTCATCTAGTTTTCAGTCATCCATTTTTCTCGATCTATTTCGATATTCAGCGCCCAGAAAGAAGTTCGCGCCCGCCTTGTGACGGGCCGCGGGCCTCGACAAGCTCAGGGACAAGCTCTAGGACATGCTCTGCACAATAATTGATGAGCAGCTCGGGCCTGGCGATGCTAATCTGAGAAAAGCAAAAAGAATCCATCAACTTCTCTGATCTCAACGATGATTGTTACCCCGGCGTTTTTCTGATTTTGATTTTGAATCATACTGCGGACTCTACTGAGGTCTTGAAATCACTTCGCCAATAATCCTGGTTCTCAAAACAAAACTTCTGGACACCGAGTTATGCAGATTTCAACACTGCTGATGGTATCCTGTTGCGTCTACGAACATAAAATTCGCTTAATCAATTTCGAGCATAGTTCTGAAATATGGCATTTTAGTTGAGTATAGCCTCGAATATGGGTTTATTTGACAGTAACGCTGACCAGGATTGAGCTTATGCGCATACCTAACATCCACACCAGACCAGTGGCTATCTTAACATGATAGAATAAAGGTATATACATTTTGAATATTTTGGGGAAGGCATAAATGACCAGCACGAAGATATCCACTCGTCACACAGCAGACCAAAACAAAATTCTTGATCAACACTGTCAATCTTTTTCAGGAGCAGTGTTCACGACAGCATTTGCCGTCTATGCTGACACATGTCTCGTTAATTCTAATAGCAGACCTGCCTTCGAACAGTGATCAAGAAGCTTTTAATTCTCGTTTTATCTGGGATAGCTCGGTTCATTCAATGCCCTAATTTTACAGTCCTCTCACAATGAGAGGGTTTTATAAGTAACGGTCCACTTGGAAGCGCGGCCTATCTCCAGAGCGAGAAATGTTTCTTTGACGGGCAACTTTGGTCGGGATTACGTCGGTGAATCCAACCTCTCCGGATGTCGATGCGGTTCCAGTGCTGTCCACGGCGTTCTTCAGATCTTTATTTTGCCAGAACCTTGTTCAAGTGGGGGCCAGACTAACGACGTGAATCTATCTTCCTTTCTGGACCATAGTGAAAAATGTGAGATTTATCGAAGATCGATTTGACTTCATCCATTTCTATTGAAACTTTGTCAGATTGAATATTTCTATTTTTTTTTGTGTTTGCCGAGCTTGATCAGGATTCAGATTAGTTCCTCTGATGAATTCTCGGATCTGGCCGATTCCTCACGTGCACGTGGCTCAGTAACCTGGAACTAATTATGTAATTAGGGTAATTATGTCTTCCTTCAACTCCTCAAATCATAGCTTTGCTACGAAATCGCCAACGACTCCAAATCGTAACCCCCGGTGGAATGCCTCGAGCCACTCAAGCTGCTATACAGCTATGCTGTAACATCACGTCACTGGACTCTCCGAAGAAGAAAAAAATGTTAATCGTCGAGCTGGTTGAGTTTCTTAGGCTGCTACCAGCTCTCTTGGTCACAGTCGATTCATAATGTCTTCCAACGACGTAAGGATTTCCCAACTGAGCGCGAAAATTCATTGGTGCATTGGCAATGATGCTACTAAACCCAAACGGACTGCTCTTCTCTTCACCTTCGTGGACTCTAGCGGCTAGCCCTCTTATTATGACAAGCAAGGTCGCCGTGCTCGCCTACGTCTTTCGGTAGAAGGTAGAATGGCGCCCATGCACATGGGTGACGGTCACCCATGCACATGGGTGACGGTCAGCAGAGCTTTTCTGTCTAAACGGGCATCTAAAAAATGCTCTTTTTGACCATCCAGAGACGCCCCGAACATTCTGTTTACTGGGGTTCTACTCCCTCAGCATACCCATTTGTCTCCCTCACTGATGGCTCACATCTAATTATGTCTCTTTATCTTTTTGAGAATCCTAGAATGTACAACAGGCTCTCAGCCGAATGACCCGATCTTTGACTTATTCAATTTATGCCCTCTTTTTCCGTCTCATCCGGAGGTTAGTCGTGAGTAGTTTTGCGTTACTTGAATCTTTGGACTCAACGGTGGAATATAAAAGGCGTCGTACTTTTCTTGTTGACCCAGAGATCTAGCATTTCTACACATTACTTGACAACCTATCATGCAGCTCTCCAACTTTTTCATTCTTGCCACTGTCTTCGCAGCCGTTCAAGTGTTCGCTGAACGACATGTTGTTCACTTCGACAATAGATGTGGACGAGGAACGGTATTTTTTTTTTTAGTTTGGCCAGCTGTACAAGCTCTGAATTGTGGATAGCCTACCTTAATTCAAGGTCCCAATGTCCTCTCGACTGGCGGAGACTATGTGAGCAATGGACCTCTTCGTAGCGCAATTGCCTACCTCCAGACGGGTAATTGCGGCTTCAACGGAGAAGGCTGCACTCTAGTCGAAACCACCCTTGTCAACCCTACTAGTCCAGGTTCTGGGTCGAGCACCGATGTCTCTCTCATTCCCCCGTATGTATTCTCCCGGCTTATTCCCCCGACAATCCACTCATTCTCTTCGCAGTCATAGCTTTTCAGTGACTTCAGGCTTTGGATACTACAACGGCTGCGATGGGGTTGGTGCTGACTGTAAGACTAAACCAATTGAATCTACTCTTTCACTGACACCCTTGCCAGGTACCAGTGCGAACTGCCCCCCGGACCAAGCTTTCCACAAGTCAGATGATTTTCAAGCTCAAAGGGCGTGTCAAGCTAATGATGTTTGTTTTTATTTACGTGTATGGGTTTTCATGATGGGCTGAACCTCTTCACAGGTCAATCTCGCCATAACCTTCTGCTTGTAACCGTCTGTTCTGACGAAGCCAAGCTGATTCGATTTGAAACAAAGAATCCTTGATTTTAAAGTTCTCGCGATTAAACCACTTTTTCCAAAGATATTTGACTATTACTACCCAAATTATGTAACGAAATAACAAGACGAATTTGTCCCATTTTATTCTTAGATCAGTATTGGCCATGACGGAGAGTTTATAAGTGATTCGCTGCAGCTTGCATCTGAACCTTTGGTAGTTGCCGAACCGGTAAAAGCCAAAGGTCCGACGAAAAGCTGTCACTCGCAAGGACTCGGAGCACAGAAGAGACTGAGCTATGTTCGTCGATAGAGAGTGCCATGCGACACCATCACGGGCCAACAAATGCCTAAATCCGACTGAGCGCCCTATGGTTTTACCCGAGGTGTTAGTCCACTTGACATCATGATACTAGTTGATTCTGCACCGACTCCCTAAGGGCCATTTCAGCTTTCGGGTATCCAAATAGTAGGACATCCTATGAATTTGTTAGAGTGAACTTAAATTTCTAATAACGACTCTTCAACACGCTTTGCGATTATTTTGCTGGTTTCCGTCTTGTTGAAGAATAGCGCCTATGCGACTCCAGAGTTCGAGATCTCGAGCCAAAAATTACTTGTTCTCGGCTCTGTCAAGAAGCTTTGGAGTTTTTACGGATTTATGCTTCTTACACAACTTACCTGTTCGTCTATTCTGGCATCGGCTGTGGGTCTGTGACCACTCGTTGCCGTCGCAGTCTCTGATTTTAGAGTTGTAACGATTTCAGTCAAATTACCTGGTGGCCATTTTATGGTCTGCATGACTACTTTCCTCGTGCCAGGCTGACCTGATTGATGAAGCACACCAGATTGCGTTCCGTCTTGGAGGGGCTCATGGGATAAAAGGCATCGTATTATTATATCTTTCATTAGTATCCTACCTCTCAATTGGCCCTTCTCACGTCGTACCATGCGCCTCTCCAGTATCCTCGCTCTCGCGGCTAGCTACGCTGTCACCCGAGTATCTGCTGAAAGACACGTAGTTCATTTTGACAATAGGTGTGGGTTTGGGATTGTGAGTCTTTCGTTTCGTCTCCTTCTGTCCAGGCTCTGAGCAATCGTTAGCCTACGTTAATCCAAGGAGGTAACGTTCTCTCGACCGGTGGAGACTACGTGAGCAACGGTCCACTTCGTAGCGCGATTGCCTACCTCCAAACGGGTAGCTGTGGCTTTAATGGAGACGGTTGTACCCTAGTCGAAACAACGTTGGTCAATCCTACCTGCGCAGGGTGTGGGTCAAGTACGGATGTTTCTCTCATTCCCCCGTAAGATTGAGCTGTCTTTAAAGTTATCTACACTTGTCGACTCACTATTACGCAGGCATAAATTCTCAGTAACCTCCGGTTTTGGGTACTATAATGGCTGTGACGGAGTTGGTGCTGATTGTAAGATTAATTCTAGGCACTCTATTTTTCGACTGACAATTTTCTGTAGGCACCAGTGCGAGCTGCCCACCGACATCTGCCTTCCATAAGACAGATGATTATGGAGCTCAGAGAGCTTGCCAAACAAACGACGTATGTTCTGCCATCCCAGCCAAAGAACGGACAATCAAGATTCTAACTACTTCTCATAGGTCAATCTGGCTATTACTTTCTGCTTATAAAATTTCCCATAATGCGAAAGACAATACACTAAATATAAAGACAAGCCTTTGAGTCTCCCATACAAGCCTTCATGTTGCATTCATCTTCCCATGCGATCTTACACATCTGATCGGCAGAATATGTTAATTTTACTTGAGTCGGCTGTGTTGTTATTAATACCAGAGCGCCCGGGATATTACCACTTGCTTTTTAAGGTCCGTGGAGCTCGAGGAAAAATACACATCTTTGAGCGCCTTTCCTTTAGAAGCAAGCTTCCGTCGTGCCCTTCCCAACTTGAGTTATTAATAACCTACAAGCCCCTCGATCGCGATACCTTCGGATTCAGCACTTTTTATTTGATTTAGGTCGTTCATGCATGCACACGCGACTTGGGTCTTATCCATCATGTTGTAGGAATCTGCTGTCGTGCTAGTGCCAGTCTTCAATTGTTCTTGAAAAGCGGCAATCGTGACCCGGGAATGTGATGATACCGGAGGTGATATGGTTGATAAATTTCCACTTTTGGTAGTAAAATGTGTAAATCCAAAGCCACCTAAACTTCGCCAACAGTGGATCATTGATGGCGGCAAAACTCGAGGGTCGACTTGGGACAGTGGCGGAACGACATATTGCTTATATTGGTCTATGACTGAAGCTAATCGCCATGTTACGATGTCTTTAGAATAAACCGTGCGATACTCTCCTGCAGATAATAGAAGGGTAACAACACTTGCAGACACAAATGCAGAGGTGCTACTCCCACTGGGCGCCAATCTAGATCACAAGTTTTGATTACCGCAAAATAATTCTTATATTCGGTGGGCAGTCAATCAACGCTGGAATTGATGTAGGCCACATGATTGTCCATTTCTCTCCAGTTAACTACACCTTCAATGCCTCCCATATTCACTTAAAATTCGAAAATGATACCCCGTTACTCGACATAATAATCTTTAGAGCTCCCTTATCCAGGTGGAACCAAGAAAGTTATCTACATCCCTCTCGGCATAGACTGATCACGTCAATTTCAGCAACCGAGATGTTTGGGGTACATCGTTCTTAGCTCCTCGGGTGCCTTGTCTATCAACATACAATATGAAGGAGTAACCCATTAGATGACCGAGGCCCGTTTAATCCGGAGCTCTCCGTTAAAGTAATGGGACTCAAGAAATGGTATATATAGAGCTCCTGTAGTTCCTTACTTTCCTCGCCACTACAGACCTTTAAGCCAACTCGAGTAAACACTTTTAGTTACATTTTATCATGCGGCTCTTCGGCCTGTCAGCTCTCGCCACTGTCTTTGCAGCCGTTCATGTTTATGCCGAGCAGCACGTCGTTCACTTCGACAATAGATGTGAACGCGGAACGGTACAACTTTCTGTCTTCCCTTTTCCTTGCTCTCAAACTTGTCCTTAGCCTACTTTGATCCAAGGCGGCAAAGTACTTTTAACTGGCAAAGACTATGTCAGCAAAGGCCCGCTTCGAAGTGCAATTGCCTACTTACAGACGGGAAAATTGTACCTTCAATGGAGACGGTTGCACTCTCCTAGAAACTACGCTCGTAAATTCAACATGCCCAGGCTGCGGCTCAAGCAAGGACATCTCTTTGATTCCTCCGTATATAATTTTACCTTATGTCTATTTAGTGATCTACTACTAATTCCATCCCTACAAAGGCACAGGTTCTCAGTGGGCACAGGCTTTCGTTACTACAAGGGCTGCGACGGAGTTGGCGCTTATTGTAAGTTAACGTTGTGTTATTCTACGCGATTCTTTGTTCATCAGGTGTTTCGAATTCAGGTACCAATGCCAATTGCCCGCCTAACGTTGCTTTCCACAAGAAGGATGATTATCAAGCTCAGAGGGCTTGTCAAACTAATAATGTGGGTTACGTAGCCAGATAGCGTTATTGACCAAATTCTGACCAACCTGTTAGGTCAATCTAGTCATTATGTTTTGCGCCTAGATCTTTTTTACAAAAAAGAACTGCGTAAAGATGAAAGTGTCTTTGAGGCCATATTTTACCAGAATTTAGAAGATAATTCGAACGAGACTGTTGGTGCAGGGAAAAAACCTTGGTAGTTTCGCTTAATCCAATACGACCAAAAATGGAAATTCTGCTACCTTAACTAAAAATCTGTAACTGATATCCAATGGTACTCATCAACTCTGGTGGCAAGTTTTGGCTTTTAGGACACAAAATGGATTAGAAATTCGAGAGAAATGAGGAAGAGTAACCCCACTGGTCTGATCGAAGATTAATTGTTGACGCGGGGCGTAGGGGGACGCCAATCAAGGTATTTTGTCAACGCATTAAAGGGCTTTCAGATGGATCATGAGAGGAAAATTCGATGTTTTAAATGGCAGACTTATGTCTAAAATCTAGACCGGTGGGTCATTCTAGTTTTCCGTCCACTGTCCTGTTTTCTGTCTAGATCTTTGTGCTCCTCTTATTCAAAAGAACGGCATAATTTTTGAGAGGGTGATAATGCTCTCCGCTTCGGAGCATCAAACACGCATAAACGTAGTGCGTAAATTGGTGACTGCCAGCCACACTCAGAGTCAAAAGTCCTCTTGGTGGCATGAACCATTGGTAATGGATCTCAAAGTGGGCGATAACAGGGGAGAGAGACTGACAAAAAGGAGTAGGCAAAGCTAAGTCGCTGCTTTTGAAACTTCTTTCTGGTGGAAGAAGTTGAAAGTGTTTGTCCTGGATTCGGACCTGATGGTTATTACTTGCCCACGCTCGTTCGTTACTCTCAACCCCCTGCGCAGAACTATCAGCTCCGACGGCTTTACACAGTCTTGCTGAACAACACGCATGGCAGGTCCTCTTTTTAAAAAGATTCAATCTGCTTCAAACTGATAGTTTTATCCGTTCTTTAGCGCCCTCATGGTGGTGGATACCAACCATTAACACCAATAACCCGTAACACTGCAGATACAAGCCTCTCAGAAGAAGTCGTTCATGTTCCGGAAAGAGAAACAAGTTTCTTGAACGCGTTTAATGGTGCACGAACACTCAATATTAATGGTGGAACTCTCACAATCCAGCCGGATGGTCGTAGCTATTCTTACGCTTATGGACCGAAAGGACTGGCGGGGTTGAGGTACAATCGTTATGCCCTAATGTGCGCTTTCTTTGCGTCAATTGGAGGCTTGGAATTTGGATATGACCAGGGCGTAGTGAGTGCCTAGCAAAATCTTATACTCTGTGGCTGCTGACCTGTCATCGAAGATCGCCAATGTACTTGTCATGAAGGACTTCATCCACCGTTGGCCTATTTCACCCCTGCAGAAGGGAATGATGAGTATGCAAATGTGTCTTCTCAAAACTTGATCTTCCTCTTAAATCCTTATCTCTAGCTGCTGTTCTTGAACTTGGCGCTCTGCTCGGGACCATAGCGACAGGAGTTTACACAGACCGATTCTCGAGGCAAAACTCTATAGTAGCGGCTTGTGGTAAGCCCGCAAACACAACCACCTCTGGCGTGTAATCACATCATGAGAAGTTGTTTTCTGCGTCGGATCCGCATTTCAGGCCTTTGCCCAGAATTTAGGTCATCTCTTCATCGGTCGAGCTGTCGGAGGGTTAGGTGTCGGAGCGCTGAGGTAACTATCTCATACATAACCTGTTCTGAACTCAACTGATATTATCTTACTGCTTGTAGTATGCTTGCGCCACTCTACATGGCAGAAATCAGCCCACCGGAAGTTCGAGGATCACTCATGGCACTCGAGCAGTTCTCCATCGTCTTAGGGGTTGTGTTCGGTTTCTGGATAGGATTCATGACCCGTGACCGTAAGTTACTTCATAAAGTCTTGTATCATCACTCTCTAATCGTTTATCTAGTTGAAGGCTCTTCATCTTGGCGCATTCCTCTTGGACTCCAGCTCATCCCTGGAATCGTTCTTGCCGTTGGTTGTTACTTCCTTCCCCCCTCCCCACGTTTACTGGTGCTTCAAGGAAAACACGAGGACGCCCTCGTTAGTTTGGCTAAACTTCGACTGCGAACTCCTGAAGAAGCAGCAGGGGATCCTCTTTTGCAGGTAGACTCTTCTGAGGCATCATTATTGAGAACCAGGGCTGACTTTTCCCTGAGATCGAATTGACAGAAATGCGCGTCGAAACTGCTCTCATCAAGCAAGCGCTCACTCTTGAAGCGCATACGCAGTCCCACATGTCTCAACTCGCCGTCGAGTGGCAGGCCTGGAGAAAGCTGTGGAGTCACAAATTGCGAGATAGGACTTGGATTGGTGTATTAATCATGTTCTTTCAACGTACGATTACGTCGTGCATGTCTGTAACCTCCACTGACACTTCCTGCTTAGAATGGTCTGGCATTAACGCACTACTTTACTACGGCCCCACGCTCGTTCATAGCATAGGTATGCGTGGAGATACCGTTACCCTCCTAGTATCAGGTGGAATAGGAATCACCCAACTGCTTGCCGTCCTTCCCGCAATTGTCTGGATCGACAAAGTTGGTCGCAGACCGCTCCTCAGAGGTGATTACAGTCCAACCATGTTCGTAATACGTTACACTCATCTAACAATCATCACAGGTGGAAGTGTTGCCATGTCACTCTCTCATCTCAGTATTGCGATACTGGTTATCCTTTTTCAATCCGATTGGCCTGCACATCCGTTTGCAGCCTGGTTAGCCGTTGCGTATGTCTCTGATTATTCTGACCAATTGCTGCATACTGATTCCTCCTTAGTGGCATCTATTCTTTCACTTTCGCTTATGGTGTCTCCTTTGGGCCCATTGGTTGGGTACTTCCTAGCGAGGTCTTCCCTTTATCTTTAAGAAGTAAGGGTGTAGCACTCAGCACTGCGTCGAATTGGGTCAATAACTGTGAGCAAGTCGTTTGTAATGCTCAACGGTTTACTCAATACATTTTTCTTAGTTTTTATTGGCCTTCTGACACCCGTCGTTATGGACTTTTCGGCGTGGTGCGTCTCCTCGTCCCACTTGGTAGAATCTCTCCATTGATCATAGTCATACAGGATGACTTTCTTGATATTTGCAACTGCTTGCGTATGCGCGTACATCTGGTCCACGTATTACGTACCAGAAACGGCCAACGTATCCCTGGAAGAAATCGACAAATTATTCAGATCTTCAGCAGGTCAAGAAGAGGCGACCCTGAAGACTGAGGTTGGTTACCGTCTCTCGCACGTTGAACGACTTGCTGACGAAAGTTTCGTACTAGATCGAGGAGGAATTAGGTCTTAAAGATCTTATTAGAGAACTTGCTGACGAGCGCTAGTTATAATGTACATGCACTATATAAAACTACAATGCTTGTTTACTACACTAGAGATGTTTCTAGCGCGTGTGCATTTAAGCTTCGAACAGGGGCAGATCTCCCCGAAAAAGGGTTGTTGGCATCAATTGCCTTCTTCGTCCTTGGCCACCACTACTTCTCTGGACTCCTGTATTCAATCTGTGTACTCCTTTGACAAAAACTTACTTCCAAGACCAACTAGAGGCTAGATGAGATGTCCGACTGTGGCGCTGCGATGGCATACCTCTGCCGAACATGTTGTAGGATACTCCACACTCCATTCATGGAGCATTACTGAATCTTTGGCCATTGGCCAGGTTGTCTAATTCAGAGGGAGGGAGAAGTCACACCCGATGGCTCTCACTTTCGTTCAGCGGGCAAACGCGACCCTCGAGAAAAGCTGGTCGAGGACGAATTCATGGCGCGAAGTTATCGAAAAGATAAATCTGGCCGGCTTCATGTTCAACCCGCTCCAACAGCCCCCATGACGGCTACTCGGACAGAATCCGGGGAAACGAAGGGCTCTGATGCATCTGTTTCGGGTCTACCTATCGAAGCTCCTGAAATACAGATCACACCACCCACGGAGAAGTCAAAGTCAGCAGTGGAAGGCGCCCAATTGGATTCCGTCCAGGAAGTGTTGCCGAATGCTAAGCAGGAAGAGGCCAAGGAGATAGACAGTATGGTACCGCCTTAGATGGTAAAGCGGCTTCTCAGACCCTCAGAAAGCCTGATGTCAAAGCAGAGAGGCAGGTCATCGAAAGTGAGTTTCTGGCCTGCTTCGAGTGATTCTACGCTGAGCTTTTTCTTGATGTGTGCAAATCAGGCATCTAGTTCATCTGCAGGCGATGGCATTGCTCGTGGCAGTTCAATAACACCCATTCTTCTGGCTGGGTATGCAGTTATCAACGTTTACGACGGCCATGTCTTCTCACCTCACTCAACATTTTACGACTACGGGACATTGTATCAATGGATTACTGCCTAAATTATCTCATTTGAATTATGGAGGACTATGACAGGAGATCCAATGAATTTATCAACCTTCAGGCTTTGGGGAATCCCTCCCTCCCTCCCTTAGCCATGTCTTCTCTTTTTAAGCACCTACATCGATTTCCGATAGGTATTGGATACGGTAAGGGTTCACATCCGTTTCCTGGCTTCGATTATGGGGAGTCCATTTCGGCTCATCCTATTATTTGGAAGATGTGAATATGCTGCTCACGTCTCAGATGTCACCAACCTGGAATAATCTCAACGCTTGGATTTTATTTGCTTCATCCAGAGTGAATCGGTGATAGATGCCAGCAGGGATGACAATCATATCTCCAGGCTCAACGGCTAGACGAATCCAGTCGTCCGACTTAGCTTCTAAAGTCAGATGATGAAGGTCATCTAATGTAGTTCATCTCGAATAAACTTAAAGTATTCACCTCGTACATCGAAGAATCCTGTGCCCGATAAAATATACCTGATTTCTTCGTCTTCATGCATGTGTCTTTTGCGTCGGATTCAGTTGGAGTTTCATGACGAATCAGTCTCAGAGACGCACTCGTGAAAGAAATTCTTGATCTTCTCTTCATAGGCCTAAAGGGATAGAACAGATGAGATTTTACAAACGATAACCGACAACGACATCGACTCACATCTCCCAAACCATCTTTCGAAACGTTAATCGTATCTCGGTTTTTGTAGCCTCTTTCTTTGGCGATCGCGTCCACCTTGGGCTCGTACTCCTCAACCGGAATTTGCCAATGCTTTACATTAATCTTTTCCAGGACTTCTTGGGGGACTGGACGAGAGGGAACATAATCATGAGGCAGTCGTTGGTCGCCTGGTAGATTGTCAAAGTAATAAGCTCGCATGGTTGGTGACTAGTTTCGGTGGTGTTTCTAAGTAATACAAGAGAAAGCGAAGAATAATGAGATGAGTACTTAATAGCGCAATTTGTTTACAGTCGTCATGCGCCTAAATTTAGCTCACTATTAAACAGCGACCTTATTTCAAGGTTACCATCGCCCAACACTGTCCAGGACTCGAAGGTTTTGGGAAGTAATGTCTACTGCCCGAGCGAATGCCCAGAGCGATAATTGGTGACCGAAGTCTTGGTTTCTTTCGTCAAAGCATAGCTTTTAGCTGAGCTTTGACTTATTTCAGCTCGGCGGAACCGGCGGAACCTGCTGAACCTCGCTTTTCTGACTCACGGAAAGAAAACAAAACTGAATTCACTGAGACCAGTGTATCTCTATTTCGCCTCATTCGCGCCCTCTATATAATATGTCCATCTCTGCTGAAATTCTGGAGCAATGTCGGGCATTGCAGAAGGAAGAGTTCGAGGTTCTGGAGGTATGTTTACTCGTTGAATATTAGGAGTGTTCATAAGACCTTACTGGGTACCCTGATAGTCGATTTATCCTGAATACATTTCGAGTCACACCTTAGGCGGCGTCTTGAGTCTCGAGATTCCTGTCGAGCTTAGCACGACAATGTCTGTGGTAGTATCCGAGCAAGTCTCACCACAGGCATCGGCGGAAGCCCTTAGTCTAAAACCCACTGCGTTGACTGTTTCTCTGACGACTCTTCCCCCCATTCTTCTTCAAATCAACTTATCGCCACCTTATCCACTTGATATACCTCCTGATATTCTCTCCTTGAAGGCCACACATGCCTGGCTCTCAGACGTTAAGGCCCTCGAGCAAGCGTTAGGAGAACTCTGGCGAGCCGGAGAGCCAGTTTTGTATCAATGGTTGAATACATCCGCACCGGAGATTTCTTGGGGAAGCTCAGGTTGTTATCAACAACCAATCATGACAGTATAACGTATGTGTTTACCCCTTTTTTTAAACTGTCCTGGACTTTGATAACTGTCGAAGTCTATTTCACCATACACCCCAACTTATCGTGCCACTACTACAAACTTTTGAGGCATCGTCGCAATTAAACCAGTTCACTCAGCACTCTTACTCTTGTTCTGTCTGCTTGACTTTGCTCCATGGGTCGAAATGTTTACAGTTAAATTGCGAGCATATCTTTTGTCGGTCTTGCCTCGAAGACTTTTGGAAGCTGCGCATCAAAGAAGGCGATGTGGCTAGAGTTGGATGTCCTGACCCTGAGTGTGTCAAGAAAGCAACGGAGGCTAGCGAAGAGGAAGTGGCGAAGATTGTCACCGAAGCAGAATTGGTGAGATGGAGATGGTTAAGAGAAAAGCGCGCTTATGAGAAAGGTGAGCCTGTCGAATCTCTGCTTCGCCAAAGAAGCTCATCGTGGTGCAGATCCAACGGTCGTTTATTGCCCTATCGCTGGTTGCCAAACGCCTGTACCGAAGCCACAAGACGTCGATGCAAATTCGGATATCGGATGGAATAGGCTCCGACAATGCTCCAGGTGCAAGTTTAACTTCTGTGCACTCTGTAAACGGACATGGTCAGTGGCTCCTAAAATTTGCTTTCCTTTGCCAAGTGATTGATTATTGGAGGTTTAGGCATGGACCACTCGAGTCGTGTCCACTCAATCCACCTGAGGATTCTGGAAAGGAAAGGTTCTTCGCACAAAACCACAGCAAAATGAGTGCTTCCAAGATGCTGAAGCTTCGTCGAGCAGAAAAGGCGAGCCTTCAATATCTCCAGTTTGCGACAACATCATGTCCAGGATGCCACTGCTACGTCGAGAAGACTGCAGGGTGCAACCATGTGCGCTTTATTCTTTATATTTTAAGCTAGCAACGACTAACAGGCGTCACAGATGGTATGCTTCAAGTGTTCGCAGCATTTTTGCTTCCGCTGTGGTATCGCCATACCCGACAAATCCTACGACCATTTTTCGACGCTTTGCTTCAAGCTAGACGCAAATGGACAACGGATAGCAAATGACAAGTCCTGGAATGGGCATGGATTTCCTCAATGGTGAGCTCTGTACCGCCGCCGGAGTCAGCTCATGGTGCTCACATCAGTCACCACACCACGATACAGAGCTCGGAAATTGGGCAACCTACTTTAACCATCGCCTATTAGGAACAAGACATATGAATAGGACAGAAAAATAGACATCGAATTTCAATGTAACTTTTATCTACTCTCCACGTGGACCATGAGACGATCGAGACGCTCAAAACGAGGGGACTCCAAATGATAGGAAGATATAAGGAGTATGAGGGTCTGTAAGGGAAGGTCTAGATGCTGAGTACGGTGCTGACGACATTTAACGATTAACTTTGATCTAGTACTTGGCTACTACAGAAAAAGAGGAGAGGAGATGGCAGATTCAAGGCCCATCAGGCATTATGAGGCAACATGTTCACATGCTTGAAAGCTCTTGTGGTGTCCTTTCATTCTTCTGGAGAAGATCGGGCATGTACATGGGCGAATGTCGCTTTGGCATTGGCAGTACAGGAAAGGCCGGACTATCGATGACTGGGCTCAGCGGCATTGATGAAAACTTCAACGGAAGCGAAGGTCGAATCCTTGATGAAGGTTGAGAGTACAAAGACACTGAATAATCCAAGGCCATCGGCTTTGTGAGCGTTTGTCTGGTTGGGAACTAGGAGCTTGGCCTTCGTGAGTAGGAAGTTTGTGTTGCCGACGTTGAGGTGTCCAAGCGTCTCCGTCGGCCGATGGTATATGCGGCATCTGAGGCTTGGAATACCTCTTTTTTCGCGAGGGTGTCTGCGTAGATAAGTCGTTCATGAAAGTCTCTTCGGACATCGTGCTAGCATCGTATCCCCGAGGTGATCTGGATCTTGTAATAGCCGGTACTGGAGACACGATTTACCATTGACGATCAGTATATAAGAGCCGCGAGACAGGTCTCTGCTACTTATAGTTGCAAGGGTGGCTGTCAGCATTAACCTAGTTGACAGAGGTTGGATACTTACTTTGCTCTTCTCGGTACCGATAGAGCGAGAAGTCTCTAGATCCCATATTTGTTGTCCATTCTGTAACTTGTTTCGATGCTTCTTCCATTGGATAAAGAAGCGAAAGGCTCCGCCCAAGACAAGAAAACTCAATAGGACAATAAAGACCAGCAAGGCCACCAGCGATCGACTACTGCCAGTGATATCTCCGACACTTGCGCTTGCTGAAGAATTAGGTCGACAGTGAACAAGGTTGTCCGCCTCAGTACAGTTTTGGACTCACCGCTTGCCGAGGATGACTGCAAGGGCGTAGACGATGGACCTAAAGACGAGGTCGGCATCGTAGGTTAGATCAACTGGGTTGCTGGGTGGCCGTCAAACAAGACTCCTCGTAGTGCCTCAATGTCATTAGAATACCCACATGTAATTGAGAAAATCCAAGTAGACGAGTATCTCCTTGGGTACAAGGTTAAGTACCCGGCTTTGTTCAATTGATCTTTTGGTCGACTAGGCAAGGCAATAAGTATTGTACAGGTGTGCAATGTGTGTTTTCTCGTAGAATTTTCGAGAAGGCCACGCTTTGAGTGACATTTTGATGATTTTGAGAGGGAAAGTCAAAGTAAGAAGTAAGAAGCAAGAGGAAAGACCTCGAGTACCACCAAATTCAACCATGAGGACGGTATTGGATCAAACTTAACCGATCGCCAAGGAGGGTAGTACAACAATGCTGAATATACTGCATGTAAATAAAGTGACTAAGTTAACAAAGAATCAAGTGAACGAAAGTGATTACAGGTCCATGATGTCCATCATAAATGCTCAAAATTCCAACGAGCCCACGTCTATCTACCGCAACGGCACCTCCCAACTCGGCTCTTTTTCGTTTGCTTCTTGCATAAGCGTATCAGATAGTTCTTGTCTCAGACGCCTCACTCTCCTTCCATAAGGCTCCTTCACAGGTGGCTCCATCGGTGGTTTGATCGAATCGGAGCGCTCAATCTGGGATACAGGGCTTGACGGAGGGGAAGATTCTGGTGATTGAGAGCGCTTGTTCCGTGTCTTCAACAAGTTCGAGATGACCAATGTGGATTGTCGTTCTAAGCCATCATTGGAATCGCTTCTGTCGTGGCTGAGAGTCGACCTGAAAATGAAAGCATCATCGTCAACTGGTAGCTGTGCTGGCATCGTCGTGCTGAATTCCGTTGTCGGATTCTTCAGATAGCTGGGAAGGTTAGGGACTGGAGGTATGCTTTCCGTGGCTCGATGGGTCTTCGATCTGGTCAGTTTGGAAGCGACTGACGGTCCTCTGCTGAGCATAGCTGAAGGCTGGGAGTATATCGAAACTGAGCGGTCAGAAAAAGTAGAATCTACTGAATCCCGTTTTGCAGGTAGTGGATCCGGCATAGATAGTAGCTGCTGGTTTTGGGAATTAGGAATGCTCAAAGGCGCAAGTTGATTGAAGGAAGTTCGCGAGTTGGGTGATGGGGATGTTACTGGTGTTGTTCCGTTGAAGGAATGATGATTAATGAGATGTTCACGAGCGTCATGATCATCGATATCTTTTGTCGACAGTCCAGCATATATTTTGTGTTGGTGAGTTTGCTTTGAGATCAACGGAGCACCTCCATGAACCACCTGGATCTCTGGATCGTCTCTCCAGCGCAAAGGAAGCTAATCGCAAAAAAGAGTGAGCACGCGTTAAGTTATTTACTAGTTGAGGCCAATACCTTTTGATCGTGAGTGGACGGTTGAAAACCCGACTTATCTTCGAGACCGCGAGCGGACCTTCCTCGTTTTGCTCGTCTCAACCGAAGGAGGAAAATTCCAAGCCCGAGGGCACAAAGGAACAAGAGTATTCCCGCAACCAGCATGACAATGTCTAAGGTACCTAGACCGTCTGATTTGGCCGAAGATCAGCGAACGAGAAAGTAAAAATAACGAGCGTCACTTACTGGACTCCCGCTGGGAAAGCACAGCGATGTCATTTGTATGTGACGGTGTAGCACCCTCTGTCAACCTAGAGCTGGCAATCGCTGTACTTTCGATCGTTGTAATCTCACTCGTTGGATGAGAAGGCAGAGATTGTGTCTCCGTGGAGAGATCTGCAGATGGACCTACAGTTGCGGCCATTTCAAAAGAGTAAGGAGGATTGGAAGAACTGTAGGCAAGAATTGGGGAAAACACAAATCAGTAACGTTGCCCATTTAATGCGGAGGACTGTGCCCGCTGCGTTTCCAGTTGCGTAATGCAGATACAACGCCTCGCTATCCAGGAGCACGGCCATAGCCCCCGGCATAGCTCTGATTTTGAAAAGCCAGGGAGCGGAATCTTATCCGGGTAGACCGTGCCAAGGTCCTTTGATTATTACATCATCCTTAGGAGCACAGTGATAAAGATCTTCGAACTTGGATTGCAGCTTGAGCTTGAGCTCCGACAAGCTCCCAGTCGTTAGGTCGTGAGAGCCAGAACAGAGAAAACGTCAAATTCTCATTTCAGCCAAGAAGGTATGATTATTTTGTTTGCTTGCTCTAGATCGAATTGAAAATATGTTGCTTTCCATCAATGAGCTGACCCAACGACTGGCAGTGTGGCCACTGGAGATGTTGAATGGGAAGAATGGCAACGAGTGAGACGTAACATTGCTTCGGAGCAAAAAGCTGTGCGAATTATGATTTCCCAGGATAGTTCTCCGTAGCGGGCCGCCAAGTTTAGACCTCTCCTGCCTTCTCAAGGTTCAACCACACCGAGCCAAGGACTCAGACGCGAATTCATCATGCCATCAGATGTAGTAGGCGTCCTTAATACTTCTTTAAAAATTATGAGCTCAATGATTGCAGGAACCACCATGTCAGTCAGAAGGTACATTCATATTGAACTTGAATATCACCCATCGGCCTACGGTTTACATTTTCAGCTTGCGCGCTTCAAGATTGTTTGAACAAGAACACTTACAGACCAGATGCGTGTGATGGCAATCTACGAAAGCTGTATGAATGTTGTCAAAGAATGTACAAGACGACTTCAGACAAGGGTGAATCAACGGCGTGCCCGGCGCCAGAAGTTTTGCACAGGTGGCTCAAGAACCATCCAAAGTAAAATATATGTTATACAGAAAATTGCAGTTCAAGCTCTAGATGATACTACAGTAAATTCTTGCAAGTAATCTGAAAATGCACGTATAATACAGTCAAACTTCGAATTTTCCCATAACAGTAACCAGCGCCTCCAGAAGCTTGGTAGACACAGCCCATCTGGGCAGGTAGGTTAAAACTTCCTCATACGCGGGAATAATCCCAGTTGAGTTCTCGGGCAAGCCCAAACCAATGGTGGCGCTCTCATACTCCGCCCAAGCACATCCAACCAAACCAGAGAACGGCGAATTTTCTTTAATATCAAGGAACTTCGAGTCAGCTCTACCCGCTCTAGATCCAGCTTCTTCGTGTACAGCAGCCGAAGCATCCCACATCACTTCAACAGCAAAGTCTTTATCCCATGTCCTGCTCATCATCCACAACGATTTCACACCCTCGTCTGGGATAGACCAGTTCTCTTGCCTTGGTTGATTTGACCTGACAGTTGATCCGTCCTCCAATGACTCATGGATGATGAAATCTACAATCGGCGTATCGAAGAACATACGACAAGAACGCGTGTTGACCCCTTTCACAGAGATGAGCGCAGAGTTGGGAGAGAGGCGCGTTGCGCTCGCAGTTATCCATTTAGCTGCCCCTTCGGAAGTCGAGTACTTCGTAGGTGCTGGATGAAGGTCTGATGACCAGGAGCAGGAGCGTAAACCTGCGCGGGGAAATTGAGTGTCGCTGCACTGTATATCCTTGCCCCAGGACGAAGGAATAGATGGTATGATCTGACTTTCCAGGAACTGTGGGACACCTGAGAGCGTCGTCAAAGCTTGTGGTTGTGCAAATGGGTTGGTCAAATCAACGGTCACATTTTGCTGGAAAAATACGACCAAAGGCGCGTCTTGAGAGAAGGGGAATGCAATCCAGCAGAATGAAGCGGAAATGACAAAGGCCAGAGTAACGATAGAGGTCAAGAAGGTGTGCATCTTGACGGCGAAGGGCGTCACCATAAGTACGAGGATAAAAGACAGGAGCGACATGGGGGCATAAACTAGAGAGGGTATATCAGCCATGATGCCACTTTTTGAAAGAGGCCATACCAACAACAGCAGGTCCACCGTCTGATAAAGTTTGATACAACGCATCAATGAAGAGCACCATGACTTGAGACACCAAGAGCATTGGGGTAGGAACAATGAGTAGCAGTTGAAGAATCCACCATCCATTACTGCCGGATTCTGACTCGAGATGTTTCCTGTTGTGCTCTTCGAATATAGAACGATGCGGTCCATCTTCATGGAGGAGAGGTGTTCTCTCCGTTACATCTTCATCCCCAGCACCATTAGACAACGCCCCACTTGTCGAGCCGACTGGTTCCTCAGGACCCAAAGTCACTCCTCCTTTCAGATTTGCTACTGTATGAGTCTTCTGCAAAAATCTCTCAAACGGTGCAGACACACATCCCAAAAACAAGAAAGCATTCCAGGCCGAGAAGAAGTAGAAGCCTCCAACGTTGGCCCGATGTAGAAGTGTTGTCGAACCAACGAGGACGAGCCAAGAAAGGATGTAGAGTTGGAGCATTACTGTTAGTTTTTGCTGATCCGGTTGAGCCGTACTGCTAGGAGCGGCGGGCGCGTTGAGAATGACAACAGCGTTGAGGAAGCTGAGAGATAGGAGAGCCGTGAGAACTAGGTAAGGCCGGGAATATACGATCTGTTGTACGGGAGGTCTGAATGAGCGTAAGAATACCGAAATAAAAAATCAAGCTGACAAATGGGTTCACTTTGATGAACGAGAGAACCAAAACGACGTTGAGAACAGTTCCAACCACCAACATGACCCAGAATTTCCCCCATCTCCAAGCAACTGTCGCGTTTTGGTGTAGGGTCGTGCGTCTCAAGCGCCACTGCTCATGCCACCAAGCTGGTTTGGTCCAGCGAAGATCTGTTACACTGTTTTGGATTGACCCAAGTCGTCGAGAGAGACTCCCATTAGACGGAGAGGGCGAGTTATTCGTGGATTGTGTGGATAGGTGTGGGAGGTGGTATATGACGAAAAGGAGTATTGGTCCTAGAATTAAAAGAACAAGGTTGAAGGCGAGAAGGGTCTGTTGAGTCAATACAATGAATGTTGACCCTAGAACTGCGAATACATAAATATATCAGCATCAGAACACTGAACTGTCGATTTAACATACCATCGAAGTAGACAGGTGGAGGCCCTTTGCCATCTTTCTCATGCAACTCATCATCATTCAACAAGCTCATTGCGGCACCCTGCGTTGTTTCCATCATCAACCACAACGACTCCTTCGCCCCGTTCGCCCCGGAGATCGAATCATACTTGGTATGGTACTTGCTTCTGCCTTGATAGAATGCGAAATCGATTCCTTCCATGGGTTTGACGGCTGTGTCATCATCCTGTCCATCTCCTGTACTGGTACCAATACTGTAAATCGCGTAGTCCGTGTTACTCTTGATTATGCCCGTGGCGAAAGCGTCGGCGGAGAGGACATTTCCATGTGGGTAAGATATAGCAGGGTTCTTGAAGGACCGAGCAGGGGTGGCTGAAGACCCTCGAAAGAGAAGCGGCCGACTGAGCGAAACAAAATGTGTCAGTTGGTCTACCCGGATCAATAATCCAAGTCGATATTTACCCTCCTGCAGATGCGCCTTCTAGGTTGATGAACGTGTCCGGTATTTTCGCCCATGGATGCTGCAAAAACCTTCAGTTCATTAAGATCAGGTCGAAGACATTTTTTGAGTTCGTTTGAGAAACGTACGCGTGTGCACCGTTCAAGCCGTCTTCCTCGCCATTGTTGATGTTAAACACGGCAGTTCTACGCGGCCTGTGCGTAGTTAAGTATTTCACGAGGGAAATCAGAGTGGCCACGCCTATGGCATCATCTGTGACACCGGGACCCGTTGAAACAGAATCGAAGTGAGCGGAACTGAAACCGATGCGCACAAGTCTCAGTCAAGTGTAACATGTTGAGACAAAAAAAAAACAGACTCACAGTAGAACGCCTCCTCTATTTGCAAAGTCTGGTTCGGTTCCTTCAATTTTGACAAGAATGTTGCTCCCTTCAAAGCTAACACCGCGTTTGTAGGACGCGTATGACGCGTTGGAGACGTTGTCGTCAACTATGGAAGCATAAGGATAGCCATCTACGATGTCTCGTAGCTTGTTCAGTATATAAGATCGAACAATGTCGTTTGCATGAGAGTTTATCGCATGCGGTTGACGCGTTATCTAAAGGAGATGTTCAGAATCCTGAGACTGGGATTGAGATTTTCTAACTGACCTGGTGCAAGTCGAAATATGCTCCATCCAAATCCAATCCAGAAGTCTTGGTATCTTCCGGTATTGCCGGGACTGTGTTGGAAAGTAGAACTTCAGTGAAAATAAAGCCTACAACAAGAGACAAAAGTATCGAAACTGGTGCGCGCTTGAACGAAAATGAGAATGTGGGTAGAACTTGATGGAAGTAATGAAACACCATGGTTGAGAGAATTCGCATGACGGTTTGCGACGTCTGATCTGAGATGAACTGCACTGCCACTGATGAAGTGATTTTAAAAATCATGAAATTGCAGACTGCTCTCAAGCCAGATATTGTATCAGGAAATATTGAGAGGGAGAAATTCTCTAGTGACACTGCCTCAATATCTACACTTCTCGAAAAGCTTCACGAAATGAAGCGGTCACTTAGTATACTTACACAAGTGTTTAGATACAAAACGATATGGCGAGATTAACCTATCGCAGAACCTATCAGATTTAAACTGAGGGTAATGTAGGGTTTCAGAGCTCACATTACTAGCATCACAGGTAACTGGAGGTGGATTGCCACTTTGACAAGTTGTACTTGAGCCTGTGAAGGTTAATGAACGAACGTTGTAACGTTATTTAGAAAGGCTTTACAAGTATCACCTTTCCCATCACAGCCATTAGTGTATTCAAAGTGCACCGCAATGAATGATGTATGTCTATATTATCATTTTCAATTCGAATGGGTAAATGACTTCAGAAATATTCTTACGGTGGAGTAACATCAAACTGTGTGCTCGATCCGGTATTGGCAAGGTTTATGTTGATAGCCGTGCAATTTTCTCCATTAAAGCCGCATCTGCCGGTTTGGAGATAGGCAGTGGCACCGAGAATCGGTCCGTTGATGATGTAGTCACTACCTGTGGACAGAACGTTGGAGCCTTGAATCAAAGTCGGCTAGCCAAACGTTTAGAGGTTGCATCTAAGTAAAAGGCAGGAAACACTCACTGTTCCACGTCCACATTTGTTATCAAAATGAATGACATGCTGCTCAGCTTGGACGCCAATAGTTGCCACGACGAAGGCGAAAATCAAAGTGGCGAAGATAGACATGATGTGTTAGCTTGTGCAGTTATAATATATCGCTGAAGGTACTGTAACTGTAGCTGCGCTTGTAAGCTCCGTGAAACTTGAAAGACATGGATGGAGTCAGCATCTTTATAGGCTTCATTCGTTATATTTGCTAGCGACTCAAATCAATCTCAGAAAATATATCCGGCTACTACGGAAGGATAAGTACATAAATATGGAAGGGTGTAGAAGCGCTCACCAGAGGCTAACCCCTCTAGCTCTAGTAGATATTCAGTATTTTCTTGAAGCAAGCCGTGGGTAGACACCTTCACAAAGATAAAGATGTTAGATCAATATCAATCAATATCAGAGTGGGAGTAAGCATGGTGCTCTATTACCATTCATACTCGAGCGTCCCGCCTGCAATGACCAAAGACAAGGGCTCAATAACACGGAGAGGATTCATTGCCATTTCTCATTTTGTATCTTTGTTGCTTCTACTAATGCGATCACAACGCATCGGGATAGTTAAAGTTTTACACGAATCAAAGGGTACCATGAATGATTTCCATAGCGAAGTACATAAGCAGAAGCGTTATCCAAAGAAAACTTCGCTTTCTTTGAATGACCATACCAAGTACGGCTTGAAGAACTAAAAGCCCAATGTGGGGCACAAGAAGACCATAGGTAGCCTTGTGCATTGGATAAGAGATCAACTCCATTTCCATTTGAACGAGCGTTCCATTCTTCGTGGTTCATTTTCTCGATATCCTTCGCACGAATGACTGTTGGAAATATAAATTTAGCTGTACAGATACCCCTGTTCATATAACTATCCTTAACGTTCTATTAGGATTTAGTCACTCCTTGGACACCTTTACTAGTTATTACAAACCCTTAGGGTACTCTTACTAGTATTTCAGATATATAAGCTAGCTAGAAACACCTGTATCTATATGCAATTGCAAGGTTCATTCCTTACCTTGTTTCCAATTGCAAGATGTGCACAACATGTTAAATTCTAAATCTCACAATGACAGGCATCAGCTCTGGTATAGTTGTTGGAAAGCTGCAAGAGGTTTACTTGTAGAAGCGCAGCTTGAGTTTCCGATATCGGGTAGAACGCCTCCCGGTAGATCACAGCATCAACTAAATCGATGACATATCTTTGCTCCTTCTCGGCATCCGGAAGCAAATCTAAACATCCCCAATCAGGGATTCTAATTTCCCTATCGGGGCGATTCTGACATTCTGCCATGTAGACCACGTGGCTCTTTCTGCTTCCTTACTGCCACAGCAATTCGCCTCTCAAAACCCCAAGATCTCCTCTCAACAATGATGCTACTGAGCCTCCGCAGTATCCTTTAGCGTTCTAGAAACTCTGCGATGGAGCTTGGTGGGAGGATGATAAAGAAGTTGAGGGAGTTTTCGGATACCGCGGACTTGGGTAGATGGTGTATCAGAGCCTCGCTTGGGGGCGGCTGGATAGCAGTTGCTTGAGGTAAGAGAGCGGGAGTGGAACTGACCACGATGGAGAGTCATGAAGTATATATTATTGACTATCCAGTACTTGAATTACACTATTTACGTCCGAGCACTTCGCAGTTTATTGCTCCGGAATAGTATTATTATAGCACAATGACAGTCATCCGGAAATACTGAAGGGTAATCTAATATCAATGTTTCCATCATACATTCGTATCGCCGTACCCAGCCACACGGTCTAACATTAGGCGAAAACCCCACCTGACAAGATAACACAAGAAATCAACACGAAGATGTGATCGCCACAACAAGAAATTCGGACACAACCTAACCGGGATCTCCCAGACGATTGCCTTGGGGAGCATCCGAGCATCTTATCGCGAAAAGACATGCGACAGAAATACTTGGCGGTGAGAATTAGAGTTACAGTATCCTCCAGGAGATAGGTATTAAGCGAATGAAACCGACCGGCGGTCAGCTTTCAGTGTCAGACAAATCTCCAGGCTATATTACTCTGGGCAAGCTCTTCACACTTCTCGGCCAGTCTTCACCTTACCTCCCATTCACCGGCGACGCAAAGCCAAGTTTAGACCCTTACTTCCAACATCGCCCACTGGCGATCGGCGAAATTCATAGCTTCCTCCAGCCTTTAAACCCGAGCCCAAATATATCTCGACTCCATCGTCGTTTCAGCCGAAAGGAAAGCGGCGGCCGATCAAGCAATCGAATACAGGCTTTCTGCCGAACGCCTTCTTCTCATCCCACTCTCGGGCTAGACTTGTTGATAGTTGATTCTCGAAGCAAACGGGTAAAGGCGAGTCTTTCATTCTTCATAAAAATCTTCGCACATCTATACCAGCTCTATCTAACCTTATTCCCATCCCTACATAGCCTGATACGCGGCCCTGAGATACCTTCATTCATATCTTATCAAAACCCGAAACCATACACTATCACTATCCGTATACCGCCTTGACTAGTTTGACTCCTCGTCGAAAGTCTTCATCCATAACTCCTCAGTGTCATCATTGGGTTCGAGGATAGACGACATACGTTTAGCTTGGCATCGATTGCTTGCACATTCGGGACCAAAACTCGTATTCAATCGGCCATTCACCATTGTCCGCCAACAGCCAGCTGACGTCCAAAAACCCTGTTACGTCGGTTTATACGTCGTGCAACCATTCGATTTAGTGCCCCATCAAAATTTTATTTCGAAATCCACAGCGATATAAAAGCCTGAAGAATACAACGAGGACTTGGACGTGTTCGATTGACAGGTGGCATCGAGAGTTCGATTTTTTAGTCTGGTTTAATTGGGCTGTGTTTCGGATATAAATCAGCCAGTCTTGCTGCCAGTTGGACGTCTTCAGAAGATCCGCCACTCGTTGTCGAGCGTTGTCAACGCGCTACGCTACTTATAACACCCCACCTCCACGGCTTCTACGTCCCATCACTTCTGTCGGATATTTTGACTCGGATTCGAGGGCCTGATTACTGGATTGACAACGGTTCTGGTTCTGGTCGTTTCGACGTTGGGATACGCATACCTCGTTCCACATAAATCCTCGGCGCTCAAGCGCTCATTCTCGAGTCTTAAATTCACGCTCCCACCTTTCACAACTAGATCTATCTCACCATGGAAGTTATCCTCTCGAACAACTCAAATGTCCTCAACACTAAGCTCATTACTGCACACGACGGCGCAGTCATCTATTCCGTCGAAACTAAACAACACAGTCTATTTGGAGGACGGGAGGTGACCTATTTGAAAGATTTCAACCCTTGCAGCAGTACAACAAAACGACGGAGTGTTCGGTTAGGATGGGTGAGAGGGCAGCAGGGTAGAGGTCGGGAGTTTGGATGGGGGAAGACCAAGGATGATGAGGTCGTTGTGGGTCTAATTAACTGGAAGAAGAAGATAATTGAAGTAGGGGGAACGAGGAGGAGCGTGGATGATGTGAGGAAGAAGGTCGGAGGAAAGATGTTTTCGTTATCGTTGAGTAACGCTAGCAAAACATTCT
Source organism: Crepidotus variabilis (assembly GCA_015657495.1). Taxonomy (NCBI): domain Eukaryota; kingdom Fungi; phylum Basidiomycota; class Agaricomycetes; order Agaricales; family Crepidotaceae; genus Crepidotus; species Crepidotus variabilis. The sequence continues at coordinate 59,277 of MU157911.1, forward strand.
CCTCAGAAACAAGTGAGGATGGCAGGAGCAGCGTTGGAACTTCGAGTCGGGACAGTATGGCCCTCACGAAGGTAACTGGTCTCAGTTTGCGACTGCCGACTCTGAAAGTGGAGAAGGGGCTCAAGAAGAGAGAAGTGTGGCAGTGGAGGGAGGGGCATGATGGGTATGAGTTCGTACATGGTGATCACGGATGGGAGGTGTGTATCAGCAATTTGGATCCAGGCTAGCCGACGCTGAACACTGTTTTCAGATCATCAATCGGTCTTCATCGACGACGTCGGGTTCGTTGAGTGTCCCTTATCGCCCCCATATTTTTGGCAAACCAAAAGCTGTCACACTCGAGCTTTCGTCTGAGGCCCTAAGAAAAGACGAAGTGTTTTTGCTGTTAGCCATGATTTATTCGGAGGCTAAAAGACAGGAGAAAACGGTGAGTTATTTTCTCTTGACGTGATGATTGCAAGGTGCAAAATCTTGAATTAAAGACCGAGACAGTTCTCGAAATTCATTTGACGGCCCTTGATGCGGCGTTTTGACCTCGAGCCGGTTGTTTTCTGTTCTCGAAATGAAATAACGAGAGCGTTCCATATGACATAACCTGACTGATTAACCTTTTGCTCCACTCTGTTTTACAGAACCACATTGCAAGTGCTGGGTGGTGAGCAAGAGTCGCATTGCTATTTCGAAGAGGGATTAGCTATCAGATTTTGACTCTTCTTTTGATATATACCTACAATATCCTCTCGCTATTCATTCACCGGGACTTTAGTTTTGTCATTATAGCATCATTTGGACTCATCTAGTGTAGATTTTAGAGTTTTTACCATGCATTCATGCTGTAGGTCATGTTTCTCATCCTGAATGCCAGATTCGAACAGAATTTCGAAAGCAACGTGTGGTAATGGAAGGAGTTCAGGTCAACGCCGAGGAAGCTTGGCGTCGGGTTTGGCCGAACGCGGTCGTGGGAGTGGCATTAATAATCTGCCAATTGGTTCTCTTTGCTTGGACTGACGACGACAACGTCTTGCGTAGAAAAGCAGACCGGATATTTTCCGTATTTCCTGGGTTTTCTTCTCGAAACATGTGATTGTGAACAATCTCATACTCAATGATACTGCTTTGACCACTGGTCCTGCCATCAGAACTCCCGTTGAAAAATTTCACCTGCATTCGAAAATCACTCCCGTCGTGATTCTCAATCCGTATCGAAATGCACGAGGAAACAGTCAATGTAACTCAGGTTAGGGAAACTATGTCCCAAGCCATCCTTGACCGTCGTTGCGCGTCTGTCCTCTCCCGTCTTGAACGCATCCCCGGATTTGGGCGTTACTTCACCGAGTCATATTCTTCAGGTGCTCAATCTTCAAAAAATCCAGTTTCTCAACTCTGGGATCTCTTGACATTAGGGACCCCTCTTTGCTACCTCTTTGATCAGCTTCCAGAAAATCTCGGGCTCTCCAGAATCAATAACTCTTCTTTTGACCCTGAGCAATACGCAGCAAATCCAGACAGAGCTCGGAAGCGCGCTATAGCCCTCTTTGCGATAAGAATCAGAGAAGAACGAGTAAACCAAGTAATCCCTGGATGTGAACCTTTCACAATCACTGACTTATGGGACAAAAATTCGACAGACGGCTTCGCGAAAGTAGGTTTTGAATCGGCCTTTCTACTGATCTGACCAACGTCGTCATAGGTCATCAGGACTGTAATAGCCATTTTGGATCGCCTTTTCCCTACTGCGTTCGAGGCGCCACCATCGTCACTGACTTCAATGCCTCCAAGCAACCCTGCGGCTGCACTGCCGACCCAAGCTGTCTCTACATCCAGCGACGCGCAAAAGACCGCGAGGCTCAATATCATGAATGAAGTGCTCGTCACCGAACGGGGTTATGTCCAACATCTGGAGACGTTACAGGTAATGTGTTTGCTGTGTCCTTTGCCCAATCATTGACTTTGTCTACAGACATATTCGATTGCCGCCGCAGGCGTGCTTGACGAAGAGACTCATCATCTCCTCTTTCCGTGCATTGCCGTGAAGCGGCCAGTGGGGCGGATATGTAAAAATCCCCTATATCTAATCGTGCGCATTTCTTTACCTTCGAAGCGTGTTTATTAACGCTTGCCTGTTATTTTTGCAGTCTCTGATCAAAAATTGCTCTCCATCAACTTATCCCCACTTTGACGAGCTAAAACGAGGTTATGAGGCAACAATACGCGTCACTAACCTGGTTAACGAAGCTATGCGTCACGCAGAGAACAAGACAACAACTGAATTACTTCGTTCCCAAGTGGAGGACTGGAATGGCCATGATTTAGACAAATTTGGAGAGCTTTTACTCGATGATAAGTTGCTCATCACTAAGTCGAACGCTGATAGGGAGTCTCACGTCTTCCTCTTTGAGAAAATCCTTGTCTGTTGCAAAGAAGATGTCCTGGAGCCGACTAGCAGATTTGGAATTTCTGTCGCAGCCTCTGAACAGCGAAAAGCGCGGCGTTTTCTGCTGAAAGAAAGGATTTTTCTTCAAGAAATTACGCATATGGAAAGAGGATTGTCAGTTGATTCGCCTCGTAAGTTCCTAATTTGGCTCAGACTGCGTAATAGATCTCAAGATTGACTTTATATATCTTAGCAAGTAGAAGACCCACTGACTCTCTCTTGACGTTGTGGTGGAAGCAAGCTGATGAGTCGGGATCGCTCACTCTACATTTCCGGTACGAAACCCACATCGAGAGATGGGAAAATGTGATTCGTCAACGTATTGGAGTCCAACGTCGATGCAGCGAGGAGATCTTAACTCAAAGCGACGGCTCTCCGCGTCAGGAAACTGAATGAGAGCTTGTCATCAACGCCATAGGAGTTCAGGATTTTATAAAAATGTGTTACTCATACTTCTTTCTTCTCTAGTCTTCTCAATTAGTTGAACTTGAATTGAATAAAAACTGTATCGATTCCTGAAGTTCATATCCACCATGTGTGTAATATTTACCACTCGATGATTGTCAAACGTTGCTTTCGGTGCTCGAACCCGCGTTCCATGACAGTCTTCTTCCGAATTTTAACAGACCATGACCAGCTTCGTGCGGTGCAACCAGATAGATCATTACCATTTTCCATGAGACTAAATTTCAGTCTTTCCTTTTCTCCGTAGACATATTTGTTTAACAGGGTTATTTCAGCTGGTTTTGTTGCTCAACGCTCAAGTTCATCGGATTGTTGTCAACATGCTGAGCTTCTCTTCACCTCAGGCCTGCATTTTGCAATAGATCATTCCTCAATTGATACCAGAACATTTCCCAGCGAACGATCCCACCAGTCCCTGCCCTTTATCGCCGAACATAGAAGCTTTGTTCCTTGGCGTATTGTAAAGAGAATTGGGAATATTTTGGCACTTTGAAAGTATTTAAACAACATAAATTCCCAATTTTCTGTTCAACTTCTCGTCTGTTCCTATGAAGCTCTTCCTAATCACAAGGTGCGTCTCTTAAGAGGGAATACCGATCTTATGCTGACCACCTTCCAGTCTTCTTCCAGTGCTCGCCTCAGCCGTGACGCTGTCCATTCCAGCTAACACCAAAGCTGGTACCACCAGTCAGATTACTTGGGTCTCTGGTTCATTCGACCCACCAACTTGGTCCCTCTTTCTTATGAATTCGTCTGATCCATTCGGCTTGAAAGGAATTCTCGGAGAAAACATCGATCCATCCCTGGGCGCTCTAGATATTACATTGCCATCCGGTCTGAAAGCTACGTGAGTGGTGTATATGGCACAGAACGAGACTGTCACTAATTCCAACGTAGAAACGGCTACATTCTAAAAGCAGTCTATCCAGAGTGAGCGAATCTCACCAAGCTTATTAACAATTGTCTTCTAATTTCGACATACTAGCAACGTTGACAGGGCTGCTGGATGGAGTCCTAAATTTGCAGTTACCAACTAGGCTGTAGACTTATTTACCAAAATCTGATCTCATGCACAATGTATAAGTTTTGATGGTTGTTCCGGTTGCTTCGTCGCCTTCTGAGTGTGTACAAATACTTGAAACATGAGGAGACATTGTCTTACTGAGATTCAGCACTGCTGACACGATGAAAATGGATTTTGCCCCCAAAGCTATAGTTTTTTCTGCTTGATACTTGACATTGTCTTTGAGAGTGATTACCGAACTTAACCAAAGCCCCTATCAGGGGATTGATGGGGAAGCGGGCCGACATAACCGTATCTCTCGTTGACTTCAAGCCACAACCACATGTGTCTACGGGGACTGCTGCCAGTGAACAACGTGTTGACTGGGTTCACGACCTGCACACTACTTGAGCACGCAAATATCGTGAAAATCCCGCTTGACGACGATATACTCGGCGTCCACAAGTCCTCATCGAGAACGCCTCACCGCAGGGTAGAAATCGAGTTACTCCAGGAATTTCAGCTTGGCCAGCTCTCAGTAGATGCCCCTACGCAGCCTGTTCAAGCTTGGGAAGCCGTTTATTCTCAAGGTAGCATCAATCCCTCCGCGGACATTCCGGGAGGCTTTGGGTTCTATTTGTCCGGGCCTACTTGGTTTGCGACGCAACTCGCCGATGCAACTGAAGCTATTTTCAGCTACAGAATGATGCTCGAGGATGGCTGGGAGTGGGCCAAAGGTGGAAAGCTTCCTGGCATTTGTTAGTTGAGTATCTGCTATGTTCGACTGGTCCTTATCTCTAGATCCCAGCTGGCGGTGTTGGCGATATGTCATATGGCTGTACGGGAGGTAGGAAGGAGAAACGTTGTCAGTGCTTCAATGCCCGGGCGATGTGGAGGTGAGATGTTACTATCTGAGTTTTACACCGGTGCTAACTATTTTGAGTAGAGCAGATGGTGTCGCTGAGCTCTATACTTACTTGCCGCTTACTTCGGGCAATAAGGATCGCCAACTCTTGGTACCACCAAGGGCACTCGAAAACGCGGACTATGGCTTTTCAGTGGGAAGAGGGGCTTTCAATCTAGATTCAGCTGTGAAAAGCTGGGTTGCGCTAGCGTTCAGAGTGAAATTGAACGACGTTGGCGTAGATAACGGTGGGTCATTTCGACATATGGCTTCAGCAAAGTACTCAACCTCCTTTTAGGCGAGATTGAGCTTTGGTTCGAAGGGAAATCTGTGGTGAGACTTATTGAACTTCAGCTTCGAGAGAGCGAAGAATCAAAAATTAGAGGGATGCATTTTCAGACTTTCTTTGGCGGTGAGTCAAGCGTCAAATTCCTAAATTCATTCATGCTCACCTCTAATATTTCAGGCCATACACCCGATTGGGCTTCTCCGAAGGATCAAAGAGCAAGGTTCACAGATATCACTGGTGCTATTATCCAGTGACTGCTCAGAATGCAGACTTTGTACTGAGCACCTACCTGTCGTTCGACAAACCTGATAGTATGTATATAGCAATCTCCTCAAACTCTTTCTCCACATTTCGAATACGATCCAGCACTTGATTACTTCGCTAATGGCTTTCCACACTACTCGTACTAGGCTCACGGTGCTGCTACTCCTAGATGTTGGACTGATAACTGGCGGTAGTACATCTTCGTGAAAGTCGCCATACGAAGCATCAGGCACAACATGAAAATCTAAAAATAGATGCTTTATTCTTGACGGCCCGTTAATTCCGTTCAAGTTCGCATCAGAGTTCTCGGAAACTCAAACGAACATGTGAAGCCGTCCAACAGCTTTGACTTTTGACCACCATGGACAAGTACCAACCAGTGCTGGAGTCGCGAAAGGCTCGTCGTCACCGACCAAAAGTTTTCAGAGCTCTGATGACGACTGTTCTTCTCGTCATCGCTTCTTCGTCTGTTGTGCTGTACAACTCAGCGTCCTTGGAATGGAATCAGAGGAAACGACAGGTTCATGTGCCTATCAATGCTGCAGAAATAGTGCACAAATGCAACTCGCTGAACATTCTGCCTGGACCACCAAAAAACTTCCATTCTCGCTCACAGTCGGATAGGTTTCAACCAGGCACTCAACCTACCTTAATCAAGAACGCGACTCTTTGGACAGGACGCTCTGAAGGGCACGAAGTTCTTAGCGGCAGCCTGTTGCTAGACAAGGGAATTATCAAAGCCGTCGGGAACATTGAGCAGGCTGTGATCGATGCGTACGACAATTTGAATGTCATCGAAGCTCATGGCGCATGGGTAACTCCCGGGTTAGTATTCGGATTAGACCAATACAAATGAAAATTCTCATGCAGTCATTCTAGCATTGTGGACGTTCATTCTCATATTGGTGTAGATAGTATTCCCGAGCTGAAGGGTTCGGATGACACAAATTCGTTTAAAGGCCTTGTTCTACCATGGCTTAGGAGCTTGGATGGGTTGAACACCCATGACGAATCCTATCGCCTCTCTATCTCTGGAGGCGTCACGACGGTGAATGTGCTTCCTGGATCTGCGGATGCCATTGGAGGGCAAGCTTTCACTATAAAGCTACGGTCTACTGCGGAGCGATCACCGTCATCCATGGTACTAGAACCACCACACAACTTAAATGGAACTCACATAGATCCCTCTTTACCTCCTCGCTGGAGGCAGATGAAGTGAGTAAACTGAAGCTCGTCATCGTATACAATACTAACAGTCACGCTCCAAAGGCATGCCTGTGGAGAAAATCCGAGTAGGATGTCATCTGATCAAGTCAGTTGTGTATTAACATCGATGCTTATTAGGTGGTGTCTACCAAGGCACCCGCATGGACACGCAATGGGCATTCAGAGAGGGGTAGGTAATCTTCATAAGCTTTTCTAATTGGCCACTGACTTTGGAATAATTTAGGTACAATACTGCAAGGCAAGTCAAAGACAAGCAAGATGCTTACTGCAGTAAAGCTCTCTCTGGAGATTGGCAAGATCTGGGCGAATTCCCAGATGATTTGCAATGGGAAGCTCTTGTGGATGTATTACGAGGTCGTGTCAAAGTTCATAATCACTGCTACGAAGCCGTGGATTTGGATAATATGGTTCGAGTAGGTATTTTTCTTTTCATTCCTCACTCTGCGTATTCGCTGACTTTTTCTTCAATAGCTAACCAACGAGTTCAAATTCTCGATTGCTGCATTCCATCATGCTCATGAAACATACTTGGTGCCTGACCTCCTTAAGAAAGCATATGGTACGGACATCTCTTTCTTTCTACATCATTTTTGCCCTGATGGCATACAGGCAAGACCCCTGCTGTTGCGCTCTTTGCTACCAATGCTCGGTATAAGCGCGAAGCGTACAGAGGATCGGAATTCGCCCCTCGAATCCTCTCTGATCATGGTCTGCAAGTTGTCATGAAGGTTAGTCAAAATCTTCATTGTCTTGTTGAAACTTCTTATTGAATTGTCACTTCAGAGTGATCATCCAGTTTTGAACTCTCGCCACGTTCTTTACGAAGCCCAGCAAGCTCATTATTATGGTCTCCCGTCGAACTTGGCGTTGGCATCCGTTACTTCAACGTCAGCAACCATCTTGGGATACGACCACCGAATCGGTTATCTTAAGGAAGGACATGATGCAGGTATGGTCAAATAATGTTGTTTTAATTTGTGTTTCTCAGCCATGGACATAGATGTCGCCATCTGGGATAGTCATCCACTCACTCTTGGTGCAGCCCCAACCCAGGTCCTCATAGATGGAATTGCTCAACTGGAAAAACCCTTTGTCGTTAAGAAACCATCTGAAAGCCAGAAAGTCCCAGAAACACCTAACTTTGACGAAGATGCTAAGGAAGCTGTCAAATACGACGGTCTGCCACCACTAGAGCCTAAGAAGGCGAAAGCGGAAGTTGTCATATTCAACAATGTTTCTGAGATATTCATTAGAAAGGCAGGGAAGGTTGAGGCGGCATACATGGCCAAAGAAGCAAATCTACGATCGGACAGTGTGGCGGTCGCTGTCCATGGCGAACTTGTTTGTTTTGGAGTGGCAGATGAGTGTGGGTTGGCACAATATGGGGCGGATGTACAACATATCGACTTGGAGGGTGGATCTATTTCGTACGTTACTCGATGTTTTGCTGCGCTCTTTCAAATGCTCAGTCATGGATTTTCAGACCTTCGCTCCTCAGTTATGGTGCCCCTCTGGGACTTGTACACATCGATGCTGAAGCAAGCGCAAACGACGGCTCTGCCGCTAATCCGCTTGATGACGATCAGCCCAAGCTGCTGGGTCCAGGCAGTGTCATCCGTGCAGTTGACGGGCTTCTCTTCTCCAGCCGCGATGCATTGTAGGGTTCATTCCTTCTATAAACCATCCCAAAATTGATGCTATCTCGCGTACAGGTTAGCCTACCGCGCTGGGGTTACGACAGGAATCTCAGCTCCACAAACAGACGGATTCCTCGCTGGTATTGGAGCAGCCTTTGGAACAGGCCTTCCTCATCGTTTAGCACATGGCGCCGTTCTTCAACAGGAAACTGCTCTTCATTTCGACTTAATCTCATCGAAGACAAGTGTCAGCACCCAAATGGCTGCTCTCAGGAATTTGTTTGTCGCAAGTGGTGCTAAGGGAGAGCTAGCCGATAGGATCGAGAGGGTCCTTTGGGTATGTCTGCAAATGTACATGTTCGGTTATATATATACTAATCTCTTGAACTTAGCATGGTGTTCCTCTGGTAGTACGAGTTCATTCAGCAGATATCATTGCTACACTACTTGAGCTCAAGAAGGAGATTGAAAACAAGCATGGAACCGACATCAAGCTTACGATCGTGGGTGGTGCAGAGGCGCATTTACTCGCTAGAGAGATCGGTAAAGCTGGCGTTGGTGTGATCCTGATCCCATCTCGTCCTTTCCCGACAACGTGGAAGTCGAAGCGCATGTATGTCTTCTTCGCTACGGCCACGTTTCTTATTCTAATACAACTTCTTCTCCAGCCTACCTGGACCACCTTTGAGTCAAGACAGTGCCATTTCCGTTTTGATTGCACATGGTGTGATTGTCGGCCTGGGTATTGAGGAACAGTGGAGCGCAAGACATACTCGCTTCGATGTAGGATGGGTACGTTTCGACTGAACATTGTCACTGGCATTCGCTCAATTCTTCTTTAGGCTGCTCTTGAAGCTGGCGGCGACCTAAGCAAGTCTGAGGCTATCGCTTTGGCTTCAGTGAACCTTGAACAACTCCTTGGTCTTCGTGACGCGGTGACGGATCTAGTTGCTGTCAAGCAAGGTACTCTGTTTGACTTTGAAGGCAAAGTTGCAGGCATCATATCGCAGCAGAGGGGTCTCGTAGACATGATTTGATAATGCGGGTATACAAAACGTAGTGAAAATACCAGAATTGCTGCGCCTGAGTCTGCTTGGTAGGTTTACTGAGCATTTGCGCAACGAACTGTTCGATCGGTGGATAGCGAGATTTACTTCTCAACATATTTCGAAACCATGACGGGATTTCAGAGAAGGTCGTGAAGTGGGATCACATTGCTCAAATACACTTCAACCGTGATGTTTAAAAATACGACAAGCTCATGCACCATTCGGGAGGTCGGGGAGAGCGAAGTCGTTCTCCATATGTTCCGTCTGTATATAAACGATCAGAACTGTCCGTACAAGGTGTTTAGTAAAATACTCACATAATGCCTAAAGTGAACCTTCTTCCCGACCTCCGAGATTTCTTTGATTTCTTCTTCAGTCAACAGATCAGGCAAGGTAGCGATCTCTCCCATCTTTTTGATTCTCTCGATGTTCCCACTTGCCGTTACAGCGACAACTCCCATTGCGCGAGTCCAGAGGAGCAAAACGACCGTTGGGTCGATGGTCTTCCCATGAACTTTCGAAATTCGAGCTGAAATTCGCTCCAAGACGGGTTTAAGAGGTCCGCCGGTTGGGTGGCGTAGGAGAGGCGTCAAGGCACCATATGATTCAGTGACGATTCCGTGTTTAGCTTGAATGTCAAGAATGGGTTGGAGGTGGGCAAGCGTGTAAGGGTGATACTCTAGCTATATAGAGATTAGTAAAACAGTTCCGTCTGCGCATTCATGTGGTTAGAAAGGCTTACTTGATTGACGACAGGTTTGTGTTTAGCACCTTCAAGAATGATCTCCAAATCTTGGGGACGGAAGTTGCTGACGCCAATGCTTTTGAGCTGGCCTTGGTCTTTGAGATCTTCAAGAATCTTCCACAGCGACTTGAGTTCACCCGGTTTTGCGACGTAAGGATTGTGAACTAGGAAGAGATCTGGGACAGAACCAAGCTTGTCGACGCTTTCTTGGATAGCCGGAACAACTTCATCTAGAGATCTTGAGCTACCATCATCATGCGAAGAAACTACAAAACCCAGTTTGTCAATATTTAAGAGTAGGTTCGTTTTGAATGAAGAAACACTCACGTTTAGATGTCACGTAGATGTCCTCTCGCTTTAGAGACGACTGCTTCACCGACTCTCCTGTTTCTTTTTCGGTGTGATAAATCTGTGCGGTATCGATGTGACGGATGCCACTCTCCAGAGCAGCACGGCCACAGTCAAGTGCTTTGACTTTGGCATCCCCGGTACCATTTCCCCAAGCAATCCAAGGGATTGTGGTATCGTCTAGGAGTTTGAAGGTGACAGAGCTCTGTATAGTCATGATAGTTTCAGTTCAAAAGCTGAGTAAGATTGTCCCAACGATGCTGACCATATGCACATTTCCAGCCTCTGACGTCAACAGTTATGTAGGCTATTGTCGGCATTTTGAATCGAACATGTGGGGCTTTCGCCATTATGGAACTTGGAATCTTAACTCGTCCAAGATGGCGAGCGTTGTAATTTGAATGAATCCATAAACTGTAAGAAAGTGCAAGCGACAGTTTTTGTGAAAAAAGATTTGGGGGCTTGTAATGGTATAAGGAAGGGGTTGAAGCGCTTTGTTTGCATTTGTCTGTAGCTCTCACAGATTCCTCGCGTCGCGTCAACGCGACTCATCGCATCACATCCTTTAACCATATCGTGGACTCCACGTTCTTCAACTCCCGAGAAACATGGAAACCAGTAACTCGCACAGAATCACAGGAAATTTTAACTGAGAACCCGCGTCCGTCTCTGTAGCGTTGCAACCCAGAGTTGGTCGGATCCAACGTTTTCCTCTTTGCACATATCTGCTCACGCTTCTAGCGAACAAACGACCTTATTTTAATTGGCTAGGTTAAAATTCAACATTTTCAAGTGCACATCTCAACACCTCAACAAAGTAAAATATGACAAGCAACCAACTGTTTCTCGGCAGGATAGTTACCCTTGCTCGGCTTAGCGGCTGCTCACAAGCGCTCACCTGTGGCCAAGAACTAACGAGAAATGAACTGAAAATAATCAACAAATGCTCATTATCCTGCCCACTACCACCGGTACCGCCATGGACGCTAAAGGTTAGAACTGTATAAAGGTAGGGCAATCTCTTTGAAGAAAGGCATCACCAACCGACCATGGCTTTTCCAGCAGCTTGGGACATTTCTTCTCTTCGATCGATTGCAAACTACAGCATCTTGCTCACTTCGGTGCTAGCAGTCGCAATCTATCTCATCTCAAAAGCTCTGTCAGATAGACGGTTATCTGACGGGAAGGGAAACAAAATTCCTGATGGCCCTGTTGGTCTCCCCATTGTCGGTAAGTTGATAGTGAATACCAACTGATTATCACGGCTAATTCAATATGGTCTAGGTTCGTTCCCATTCTTGACCCGTTATCCAGAGCTTACTCTGGATTACTGGGCTCAAAAATTCGGCTCTCTCTATTCCGTGTGGCTCGGAAACCAACTCGTTATGGTCATCTCCGACCCTCAGATCGTGAAAGACCTAACGGTTACCAATGGCGCCGTCTTTTCGTCTAGGAAGGAGATGTTCCTCAAGTCTCAAAACATCTTCGTCGGACGTGGTGTAACAGCAACGCCTTATAACGATAGATGGTAAGAAGCCTTCTGATATATGTTTTCCCCACTCATTTCCTGTTAGGAGGAAGCATCGTCGCTTGGCATCTACCTGGCTCAACAAGCCGGCCGTTGACGGATACACGCCTATCTTGGACTATGAAGCCACTGTTCTAATCCAAGACCTTTACCGCCATGGAAATGCTGGAAAGTTGCCCATCAACCCTCAGCCCCACGCCGGTCGCTGCTCGTTGAACAACATGTTGACCATCACGTTCGGTACTCGCACAGACAGCATTGACGATCCTCTCGTCGCTCGTGCTCTTCATCTGTCTCGAGAGTTCATGTAAGTTTTACCTACCGAAAATTGTATACATGATGCTTATCTACCTTCTAGGAACTGCACCGGTCCCGTCTCCAATCTAACCGATTACGTCCCTTTCCTCCAAAAACTGCCCAACTGGATGATCACTCGTTCTCAGAAACTTCACGAAGGCCTCGTTGAAACCTACGGTGGCTTGATTCTCGACATAGACCGTCGCATGAAGAAGGGTGACCAAGTCCCCGACTGCTTGGTCAAGACTCTCCTTTTGGCTCGTGAAGAGGAAGAATTGGACCACTTGGACATGGCTATTCTCTGCTCTGCTTTCATGATTGGCGGTGTCGAAACAGTGAGCTCTTTCTATGTAGTCTTAATTTTCGTCTTACTAATTATCACTTTTCAGACTGCTTCGATCATGCAATGGTTCTCTGCACTGATTCCATCTCACCCTGAGATCCAAGCCAAGGCCCATGCTGAACTCGACCGTGTTGTTGGAAGAGGCCGTATGCCGACTGTTGAGGACGAGAAGAACCTGCCTTATATTCACGCTATCATCAAGGCAAGTATATTACCTTGTTTAGTGCGGCACGATTCTCATCCTTTCTCTCAACAACAGGAAGTCGAGCGTTGCCACAATCCTTTCTGGCTTGGTACCCCTCATTACAGCACTCAAGATACTGTTTATCGCGGACAACTCATTCCTAAGGACACCGTCGTTATTCTGAATACTGTAAGCCTACCAACACGATCTATCTTTTTCTTTACTGAGCTTTCCATCAGTATACCATGCACCACGACCCAGAACGTCATCCCGAACCCCATAAATTCAACGTACGTTTTAGCAGACACATTCATTCATCTCATACCTGATTTTGCCAATAGCCTGACCGCTACATGAAAGACGCTACACTCTCTTCTGAATCTGCCAATCTTGCCAACCCATACGAGCGTGACCACTGGATGTTCGGTGTTGGGTAAGCTGCCTGGTTTCCAACTCTAGAATCAACCTCTTACTCAGTCTTATATTCAGCCGTCGCATTTGCCCTGGTATGTGGGTTGCAGAACGCGAGATCTGGTTAGCCATCGCTAGGATGTTGTGGGCCTTTACCCTCGACCAAATTCCAGGAGAACCCATCGACCTCAAGGAGTACGATGGTCTCTCTGGTCGTTCCCCAGTTCCCTTCAGGATTAAGGTGACCCCCAGACACGAAAATGTTGCCAAGGTTCTCCATGTTTAGAGAGTTCATTCAACGACGATAGATCTTTAGATGCGATCAGAATCATTAACGACATCAAAAATTATACATACTGTAGCATTATTTATTATCCATTCTGCTTCAACGATCATTTTATGCTTACTCTGAATACATCTTTAAGTGCTCAACGCAAATGAAAAATATCTGGGGAACGAAACTTCAAGGAAGACGAATACTCAAGTAAGGACCAATCCCGGATTTCCTCATGGTTGCCAGATAGGGGCCTCTTCCGGAAGTTGGCGCTAAATCAGATTTCCAAATATAGTCCGAAACGGCTTTCCTTTATACACGCCGGACGGACGCCTGTTGGCCAGCGCGCAACCTACTGCACTCTCCTGACAAGGTCTTACCCAAACATTTGATGTTAGAAACACTACTTTCTTCGAATGCGAGCCCATCAAGCAAGCGCAAAGCGGCCAATGACTCTGAGTCATTGACCTTCCCGCCCAACTATGAGTCAACTGCGCGTCACACTCACGGAAGCGAGAAGTCCATAGAGCCTGGCTTGGATTTGGACCATAAAACTGGAAGTGTGTGTCTTTAAGTCTTGATATAAGGGGTGTCCAAGTAATCAAAAGTCACAGCGGCCGAACAGGAATTTTTAATGGAGAGGCCACCCTCAAAGCGAGCTCGACAGGAGCAGTTTTCTTCAATATCTGCCGCAGGACCTGTTTCTACTTTTCAAGAGGAGGTAAACGCTGCTGCAAAGGAGGTCCCTAGACCAAAAAATCCTTCTAGCTTCCTCTTAATGATGCCACTGGATGTCCTTTTTGAGGTTAGTCTAGTTTGTCTCGGCTTCGTTGACCTTGTCGCGTCTGAATCCACTATTCTTACGCACTAGATTGTCTCTCATATAGCTCCTACTGACCTGATTATTCTTTGTCGTGTGTGCAAGACTATTCGCGAGACCCTTCTGAGCAAGAGCGCAGTGGTTGTATGGAGAGCAAGCCGAGCTAAATTCGACGCACCAGATTGTCCAGAATGGATCAGTGAGCCAGCCTGGACCGCACTACTATTTGGCGACTCTTGTCAGGTTAGCCACATTCTCTGAAGCATTCGACCTCGAATTCGCACTAACACGTTTATCCAGGCATGTGGAACAAATAATGTGACGCAGGTGGATTTCACATTACTACGCCGGATTTGTGTCAAATGTCGGCAACAACAGTAAGTGATGTTGTTTTGCAAAGATTTGTGATTTAACAACACTTTTGCAGTCTGGTGTTGAGTACCAAAGTCAAGAACCGTTATTCAGGCCTGAACGAATACGTTCTCGATTTGATTCTCTCGACCCAGGGTATGCATCAAACCAACTTTCAATAATCTACATTGAATAGGCAGTGTGTAATTTCAGGACGTATCAGCAAAGGTATCTATTACTGGGATACTGATATTGAGGAGACGATGGCCAAAATCGACGCCGCAAAAGAAAGAGAGCCCTCTGGTTTTCCATCTATGGATGACCTTTTGGAAACGTTAAGGATGGCAAAATCTGCAAAGGCTCGTTCTATCGAAGAAGTCGGTTGAGAGTTGTCTCCTCCTAAAATTTAAACATTACTGATCGCCTCCTTTTCTAGAGAAAGTCGGATTGGACACATTGGCATGGCCAATACCAGACGGGTCGCTCTCGTGATATTGCCCGCCTACAGCAACGTCGTCTTGAGCAGTTAGTCCTCCGTTGCTGATTTATGAAAGAGCTTCGAGTTCTCACTTCGCGCAACAGAATCAAGGCGAGACTTCTGGGTTTAGGATATGACCAAAGAGATTTAGGTTTTCTGATTTATCATCCCGAGGAATCAAAAAGCACAGCGATGCTCACAGATGAGAGTATGTGAACTTTTCTCCCTCTCTAGTCAATAATTGAGAGTAAGCCCTTAGGTTGGGATTCTATACGACTGCAATTGGAATCTGAAACAGTGGAGCATCGAGATCGACGTCTTGCGAACGAGGCCGGCCAACAACGTCAAGAGCGCGCTGCCGTAGTTTATAATCGTTTCATCGAACATAAAAAGAGGATCCATCCTTCTCGGTGGAAGTCTCTCATGACCTCGCTTCAAATAACACTCCTCGATCCTTTTCTCACCATTATTGGGTCTAATTCTAGCCTCGACGATACTGAAGCGGCTGTCGATGAAGCTTTTGGCGACATAGAGAAGATACTTCGAGATGCAGAAAACCGTCAAAAATTATCTCTCAGAGCTTTGTTACCTCCAGCTCAGGGGACCATTCAAAACCTGGAACCTCTTCACTTAGCTACTGCCGTCTTTTCGTGTAATAACGCGTCGAAGAAGCGAGACACTTGCACATTCTCAATGACTACCCACAACTCTTTCTACTTCGGATTCAACGAAGTCTCTGAACACTATTGCGACGTTGTTGACTGGAGATGGTACTGGAGAAATAATAACCCACATGGCAGTGAATATGAGGACGAGCGCCGGCAGCGGATCAACGGTCCAGG
The DNA here is from genome assembly GCA_015657495.1 of Crepidotus variabilis. Taxonomy (NCBI): domain Eukaryota; kingdom Fungi; phylum Basidiomycota; class Agaricomycetes; order Agaricales; family Crepidotaceae; genus Crepidotus; species Crepidotus variabilis. The sequence continues at coordinate 75,170 of MU157911.1, forward strand.
ATTTACCTATAATCCTCGGATGGCGGAAGCTGTTCAAAAAGTTTTGAATATTATCAAGTTGGAACCCTCGACAACGACGATAGAGGAGTTGGACAGAAAGGTCGACGCAGAGAGATCTCCAATTAGATTTGGCTGTCAAAGTTGTCCGACGTACCGTATCAAAGAGACCTGGTTCTCTTCAATTCAGAGGGACGGCTTTGGGTGGCGAGCTCTAGTAAGCTCTTCATGTAGGTCGATATCTGCCGCGGGATACTAACCATCTAGTCAGGTTGAACATCTATCATCTGACATTGCTCATAATCCATCAATTGATATATTCATCTTGACCTCCAAACAAGCGGCCGAAGTCCGGGAATGTGAACTCAGCCAGGAACGCAACACTTGGGGATGCTCGAAGTGGGCTTGTGCGCATTGCTCAGAACACGTGGAGCAACTACAACGACGGGACAAAGTACTGCTTCATCTCCGCGATAAGTGAGTGCTTTGTGGAAGTGGATTGTGTGATCAACCTGGCTGACATCAGTTCGCAGACACTCGATTAAGGAACCGCAGCAAACGAAAGACTTTTTAGTAATAGAGCCTTCTAAGCCCTCGTCGGCCCACAGATTACGCTATAATGTCGACGGTGAACATCTATTGTAGAGAACTCTTAAAATTATTTGGAAAATTGAACACTCGTCTCGGATATGGCCGACTCGGATTCTGTACAAATAACTACAGGAACGCGAATTAAAGGAATGAAATGTTACTCAGCAGCAGATGTCCAAAAAGAAGGTTGAAAATGCAATCTGGAGGTAAGCTGAAACAGTCCATGACTATATATCCCATATAAGATGAGATTACCCCGCCGTATATTGAGGAGGTATTTCCACCATGGGCCGCTTTTCCACCTCTCTTGGCATTCTCAACCCACTATCAGCGTGAAGAAGGACGGGCCGGTTAAGTGTCTGTTCCTGGCTTGAAGGATTCCTAATCATAAAACCACCGGTCGAAGTCCCCTGGTCAGAATCGTATCGAAGAATGCGGGGCTGTTTGTAGATTTCTGGTGGACTAGTTGGAATAATTGATGGTGGTAGATGTGCAATACTCCCCGATTGCGAAGGGGCGATGCCCGCGTAGACAGAAGCCACGCTTTCTTCAACATCCTGATCCAGGAAAACTGCTTCTTCAGACGTTTGTGGCTGAGACGAGGAATACCACGTTGCGAAGGGTGATGGATAGTATGAAAGAGGTGGAGGAGATGAATTTTGAGGTATGGAACGATAGTCGAACGTTTCAACAACGTAAGATGGTCCATTGCCGTCCTCATCCTCGACTGCTTTTCTTCTCTGCTTTCGGTTCCGTTCAAGTCGACAAACATACCAAAGGGTGAAAGCAAGAACCAGTAAGACACCGGCTATACTCCCAACAATGACGGCTATCTTGATTGGGAGCGGAGTATCTTGTTGCTTGTTGCTTGGGGAAGTACTTGGTAGTAAAGGTATGTCGGTTGTCGATGACGAGGTGTTCGTGGAAAGTGTCCCATTCTGGACGAGGAAAAAATCGAGCGACAGAGGTACAGTCTGATTGTTTCCATTGAATACGACCGACAGATTGTATTGGCCCATTGGGAGTGTAGGTGTTTCGAAAAATTTCTGAAAGTTCTGTGAGTTCTGGGGGTAATTTTTCAAGTTGAATACTGTTGGTGAATGTCCATCGATTGAATATGAACCGGTGGTGGGGCTGTTCCCCATGTTTTCTGGAATCGATCCTCCGTACCAGCTCAGAGAGGTACCTAGCTCTAAGCGTGAGCATCAGTTTCAAATGAGTAAGAGACACGGACCAATGAACTGAAAAATGACCCCGGCACCATGCTGAGTCGTAAACTTTGGGTAACCCGAGATATTCCGCCAGTCCGAAACGTAATTGACGTTAGGATCCTCCTTCGAGATAAAGACTATTTTGCTCTCGAGACTCGCTCCAGCAGTCGGAACGTACACCAACCAATCGAACCAGAATGTTTGATTTTTGGGAACCGCTGCATAAACCTCGAGAATATGCTTTGTCTCTAACATACCCTCTTGAAAGCACCATTGAAAATTATTCAACGACCGATTCGATGTGGATGAGGAGGTTGAACCTATGTGAAAATTATCGACGTAGCAGTCGACAGTTACCATTGACCACCCAGTGTCATTTCGATAGATGTTCGTTCCTCTCACATCAATCATGGAACCTTGAAGATTTAAGTGAGCTGGTAGACTGTATGAGGCACTGGTATGACTAGCCTTCGAAAGAATACGAGAAATATGCTGACTCTGTCGTGCCATGAAGGGTGTTGTTGTAAACGGGAGTTCCCTGGTCTGGTAAATCCAGACTACCCTGATCAACAAACCACTGGGATCCGTGGTATGTGAAGTCCGGGCTAGAGTCATCCACCATAACAGAGCGGGTGGCCATGTACCAGCGCGTGTTGTGCAAAGAAGTGGTTGAGACAGGGTTTGGCTGTAGATGTGACTGTAAAAGACTGAACGAAGGAATTGTTGACAGCCTACGCCTGCAGGTGCTTCGTGGAGGGAGCCGTTGGCCTTCCTTTCGGCTGCGCTCTCCTAATATTACCGTATCTCAAGTGAACCTTGTTCTCAGACGGCAGTATCTCGCATCTTGGACCCACAAACAAACGTCTGTCAACGAGAAAGGATTTTTTATCCTCTTGATGCAGCTTAGCTCCACTCAGACCCCGTTAGCTTCTCAGAGCACAGTCTGAATAGCGTTCTTTGGGAAAAGCACAAGCACGAGGATCTGTGTGGGTCCATTGTCAATGGACCAAGCTGAGAATTCCTGGATGACAGTTTTGTCAGACTCATCACAGGCATTACAGTGCCTTTGAGACGCAACATGATATAAAAAAATTGTCGTATCCTCGGGTTTTCCTGGAGACACCACAAGGTCAAAGAGATGGCAATTTAGCTCAGCTCGTCTCAATTATGGGTTTGAATGCGTGATCAATACAACAAGAGAATTGACCAAACACCGACGAGCACGTACATCATAACATGACAGACATAAACAAAATAGATTGAGTAGCAAACTTCCCGTCAATGGTACGAGATGAGTGCGATTATCCAGTATTCATCGAATTTGGATGAGTTTCTGGAAAGAGTAGGGAAATCGTAAATGGTCCGAAATCGCATGGGATAACCTTGCGTACATTACAGCAGCCAAATCAAGCTATTGACTTCGAGGCATGAGAAGCCATACAGCATGGTTCAGGAGATAGACGAGTATCACCGCTCTCGCGCAGAGATATTGCGCTTGTCCAGTAGGTTTAATTTGAAAAAGCAGTTTAGAAAGAAAAGGTAGCAAGAGGCATATATTGCCGATGGAATAGTTTTTGAGATAGTCGCCGTTTTATTCCTTCCAGAAAATTTGAGTATTTTGTGAACAGACTAGTCGACTCTCGTGGAGCAGGTTTTCAAGTTCAAGTTCGAAACCCAAGGCGTGAACTGTGCTCTTATCAACGTTTCCCACGCCCTAGGTGTGCTGCTTGGTAGTTTTCGCAGCTCCTGGTACCTCAGAGTCACATGCTACAGCACGACCGACGGCTCCCTCCTGCGTCCTTTGGGTGCCCGCCACATCTTGCCATTCAGGCCGACTGTCTGCCCACCCCAGCCATTCTTGCTGCGTCGTAATGACCGGCTGCCAGGACGCCACATACGCATTCCAGTTTCGTCGTCACGACCGCCCTCATATGCAACCTCGATCCGTCGCCATGACCAACAGGTTTGCCCGTTCCTCAGCCATTCTGTTTGCGTCGCCATGACCAACAGTTTCGCTGGCTTCAAGGCTTCACCGTCGCGTCCTCGAGACCGACCGTTTCGCTACAGGGAGATCACGGCTGTGTTCTCAGACCAGCCGCCCTCATTCCATGTACGAGCTTGATCAAGCGTGCATCAGCTTCGGGTGTCTTCACGATGCCACAAACCCTAGTCTTCGTGACTGAGTGCTCCAGCCTGCCGCTCTGTTTTATGAGGGTGGGTAATGCTTCGCTTCTTAGCGTTATTAATGAGTCTTCCTGACCGTTGAAATCCTCGCTTCATATGCTTCTCTGTGGGGTCGCCATGACCGACAGTTTTGACCGCTTCACAAGCAACCTCGTTCTGTCGCCATGACTAACAGGTTCGCTCGCTTCAAGGCTACATTGTCGCGTCTTCCAGACCGACTGTCTAACCACAAGGAGATCACAGCTGTGTTGTCCAGACCAGCTGCTTTGCATGCTCCCAGCACAACTTTGATCAACCGTGCTTTAGCTTCATTTGGTGTCTTCGCGACACCTTAAACTCTTGTCTTCGTGACTGAGTGCTTCAGCCTGCCTCCTGTTTATGAGGTCGGCCTTCGTTTTGCTCCAGCTTCGCATCCTCGAGATGTGCGCTCCCAGCCCCCGATATTGGTCGCTTATCTTGAGCAGGCCACCGTCAAGTTACACACAGTGAGTTTCAATTTATGACCATCTTCTTGTCGTCCATCTCCTAGTTTTTGGGGTTCTTCGCAAGTTTGATGCGTCGTTGTACTCCTCAAACTTGGGTATTGCAGCTTGCTCGGATTCTGGCATAGGTCCCAATTTGGGGGCAAGGGCACAATCAGCGCGCGCTGGAACCTCTGAGGTTGATAGAAGTGTAGCATCTCCTGATTTTGGGTGTACAATGCCAGCGTAAATGGGACTGGCTAAAGCCATGTGGCCCATACTTTCGTCGACATTTGTCTGAAGAAAAGCAACATCCTCTGAGCTGTGTGGATGAGAAGAAGAATACCATGTCAGGAAAGGGGATGGACGGTAGGATGAAGGAGGTGGAGGGGAGCTTTGAGGTATGGACCTATAATCGAAGGCTTCAACTGTATAGGTGGGTTGATTCTGATGTTCTTTGTGATTCTCTATATCCCTCCTGCGACTACGTGCTCGTCGATAGACAAAGCAAAGTACCACAAAATGCACAAATAACACGCCGGCGACGCTGGCAACAATAATTGCAATCCTCGTCAGCAAAGAAGTTGTATTTTGCTTGGTACCTGCTGAGATAATACTTGGTAAAGGCGTATTATTTGTAGGTGAAGAAGTAATTGTCCCATTTTGAATGAAAAGGAAGTCGAGTGACAGAGGCACCGTCTGATCATCGCCGTTGTATGTGACTGAAAGATTATGATTCCCCATAGGCAAAGTTGCGTTGAGAAAAACGGCTGAAAGTTTTGAGCGTTTGGAGGGTAATAATTTACGCTGAATGTGGTATATGGTTGGCCATCCACCGAGTAAGATCCGGTCGTAGAGATATTCCCCATAACCAAAGGAGTTGGACCGCCATACCAGCTCAAGGGCTTTCCTAGATAACATGGTAACTAGGCTTGCGAACATGTATCGCTAACACGTACCGACGAACTCGAAGGTTACTGCCGCTCCAGTTTGGGTTGTGAATCTAGGAAATCCCGAGATATTCCACCCATTCGAGAAAATATTTGATGTCTGGATCTTCTTTTGCGATGGAAATGGTTTTATTTTCGAGGGATGCTCCAGCAACTGGAGTATAGTCCATCCAGTCAAACCAGAATGTCTGGTTCTCTCGTGGTACATGGGCATAGACGGTGAGGGTATGCCGCTGGGGTAACATTTTCTCTTGATAGCACCATACAAAATTATTAAACGAGTAGTTCTATCCGACCGATGAGAGGGAAGAAAGGTGAAAGTTATCCACATAGCATTCAACTGATACCGCAGTTAGATCGGTGTCATTGAGAAATATGTGCGTTCCCCTGACTTCAATCGAGGATCCTATAAGCTCAAATTGAGACTTAAAATCTTACCTTCAAAAGAGTACGTGAAATTAGAGTTCCATGGAGAGTGTTTCGATAGACGGGTAACGATTAGTCTGGTAGGTAGAGGCTCCCATCGAAGAACTACTCTTTCCCGTATATAATGTCCAGATCGGAATCATCCACCCTAACGGTGCGAGTGGCCATATTTTAGGCAGAAGTGGGGGTAGAGGTAGAAAGGAGACAGGTTTGTTGACGGTCAACGAGGAAGCTACAGATGTTTCTTTCGCTCACATTCTCGGCGTCTATGAGCACATCTCCAGCCAGGCTGTCAGGCTTTTGTTTTCGGAAAAGTGTGTCTCGCTTCTTGGGCCCACAACAATCTTCGGGACGATTCGGCATCCTCGAGCTCACGTCTGAAGCTATTTGAGCTCATTCTGTCATTCTGGTCAGCACCGTAGCACCTGTCGATATAAACAAGACACGAGTGTCTTTGTGGGTCCAGCGTGAAAACATCATGAGGAGGGGGACTCGCTGCTTAGGTCCGTATATTGTGGCGAGGATTTGGCGTTCAGTTCGACAAGCTTTTGCATACCCTTGGCTTTCTAGCGACGTTGTGAGAGTAAGAATTAGAGCCTTGGTTGGGTGAAAAATCCGCATAGGTGACTTAGGTAAAGTTCGATACTAACTGGAGCCACCGGGGATTAGCCACGATGGCTGTGCGACTCTCACACCAAAGATGTCTGGGAGTTGCATGGCAGTAAAGGCTGTTCACGTAGTCGCTTTTCAACGTCCAAGAAACAAAAGATTTGCCCTTCGAAAAATGCGAGTCACCAGAGATGCTTGATCACTGAAGTAGATAAGCCCTTGTGGGTAATGCTAGTCCTAAGAACGACAGCGTCATAGGTCTCCCAATGACTGTCGATTCTTTTCATGTTCGACTGGTTCTGAAAATGAGAAAGCCAGGGTGGTGGCAATTGTATAATTGTGGGTGTTTGTAAAGATGGATCACCCCCACGCCACGATCGGATCAACTCTGATTGGAGAGAAGAGCAATCTGAACGAGGAGACTCAGAACTACAGCCATTTTTTGAGCTAAGTACGATATGGCCGCATTGAAATTTCCTTACACACAAAGGCAGTGTTAAATACTTAATGTGCTCACGCAAGCCACATTACTGACTGCTAACCGCTTGGAGATCCATGTAACTTGTCAATAGAATATTTAATGCGACGAACCATAGTCATACCCGAGCGATACAGGATATTCAACCCTCAAACAAAAACTTTTGCTTCGTGTGACCACAGTAAATAATACACAACTGTCAACTTGAGGCCTCGCTTCTTGGTTAGTTCCCACGTCTGGAACAGGCGCTTAAAAGCTCAATCTATCTATTTCTTCACCCTTTCCTTTGATCTAGCTACACCGACATGCCAGACGTTACAATCCGCAACGAAACCAATAATAACCTCAATTTCGCGTTTAGATTGGTCGCTCCCGCGAACTGGGTAAACGACCTGTCACCGGGGGCTACCTGGACCACTCATCTGGGATCAGTTCCCTACACCATCGAAGTGCGTCTCAATCATGGGAATAATCAATTTTCGTCAGAGAAATCTTGGGCTACCGCTGCGGATATATCCGGTGGATGGCTCGCTGGTACGGCAAGTGTGGCGCTTGGGGCATTTTCTCTGGGGGGCATGATCGCTAGCGTTCCTGGTCGAGCAGCAATTGCTGCCATTACTGGACCCCTTATGAGGCATGCTATTGATGGTTAGTCGATGTTGTACAATTTGCAAATTGGTGTATAAACAATGTCTACCTTTAGCTGGAGAAAGATTTGCACAGAATGCAGATGGGATGGTAGTCACCGTGCCAGGAGTGTGGATACCCTTTTATAACAAGACGTATGCGGTTCGCTTTGAGGAGGATTCGGGGTACAGTGTATGGGACCTGGATCAAAATACCAGGCTAGGAGCTTGACATTAGTTTACATTTTCACCAAGTTAGGTAGTTTAAAATTCAGACTGGGTGCATGAACAATCGGTGGATCTTTTCTGACAGAGATTAGTGCCATGCCAAAACTCGATAGTAATGAACGTCATTTATTTGGACCCAAAAGCAGGGAAAATGGTGTTGATAGGTCGATACACTGTCAAAGCTTATATGGGCAGACTATCTGACTCGTCATTTCGGGACTCTGGAATCCTAAATTCCAGCCTTGATCGAGGTGTCGTGAGAATGGATGTCGAGGTACTTCCGTTATGCCTTGATAGACCAAGTTTTAAGTTACGGAATATGTTGCACGAAACGATGCAGCTAACAACCAGCTCTGGATATGTAGTATAGATAGGCCAGATACCGATGGCGCCGGTCAATGCAAAGATCTGTGGAATCTTTATTAAAATGGCTAATCTGTATAATATTCATGATCAATGATCAATAGCAATGGTACAGGTGAAAGAACTCACAGGACATATGCGAGAGTGCCCTTAAGGAATTGATCTGTAACCTCGTGTTCACGGCCGCATTTGAAAGGGTTCCAGTATGTCCAACGTCCATTTGCTTCGGGTTCGCTTGACGGACTCGAGTAGTAAATAGTCGGACGGTGCCACTTGACTTTCCACAGAATGGCCACGAGGATACCGAGATCAAATATACTACAGGCAATACCCGACATTCCAAATAGAATTAGGGGTGTTGCAGTGACGCCGAGCAAGGCGGCCAAGAAGAAAGTTTGGACGTATCGATTTGACTGATAAAGTGCGTAAACTCGAAGATACAGTAGAAGAGATGTCGTCCCACGTTGAATCATCAGAAGGGCGTAAAGTGTCCAGATGGTGACACTACCTTGAGCAGGTGAATATACGTGAGCGATGCTGAACAAAAACGGGTTGACTAAGGGAATTATTGCCACAGCAAAGATAAAAACTGCCAGCGTAGACGCCCTAGAGAGACTGTTAGAGGTTTAAATCATGGTCTGAGTCTGCCCACATGCTTACCGTGCGCCGGCATAGACAAGAGATGGTAGCCTAATTGGATGCTTTCGAAACAGACGTAGATCCTCTGGAATATGCAATAAAATATCATATATGATTATCTAAGATTAGAGTTATCAAATCGATCCAGTAATGAAAACCAATATGAATGCCCGCACTCACCGTAAGACTGGAAATGACAAAATTGAACTCTAACGCTGATTGCTCTCGCGAAGACATAAGTGTAGTAGGAATGGATTCCAAGACTTGAATGTTCCGTCGATGGGAAGATAAGTGGTTTTAATGAATAGCGAACGATTTTCAGGTCTTTTTTAAAACTGCCTGTCTAATAAGAGCGCCGACAGAGCGCTCTGGCTGTCGATGATTGGCAAGCAGAGTTGTGACATGAGGTTTCTTGACGAAACTTTCAGCCTCTGTAAAAATACTCACTAACAGTAGCCTTTCTAATGACAACTTCGTCAAAGATAGTCATAGACAGGCACAAAAGTGAAACCTATCAGCCGCATCAATGGGAGGAGTAGTCTAGAAAGCAGTGACACTGGGGTAGGTTGAACATATGCCGTCCATTTTGCCTAGCATGGCCAGTTGATTCCCACGTAAGTTACAGCGGTGTCGCACGGAGCCTGAATTTGCCGGCTGCTCTTCTCGTTCCGCAAGAGTGACACCGCCGAAAGTTCAGGTGGAGTCAAATGAGTTTTAAACATGTCAAGTTTCTGAAATTGTTTTAGACAAAATAAACTCACGTTCATTGGTCTAAATGATTCGTAGATCACTGTGCAGGTTTCAAGTCAATGGTGTTTCGCCAATTTATTACACTCTATACCTATCCCGACGTGATGTGAATCCAAGGCGACTGGGGTTCCAAATATCAACGCTGACTGAGGCTCCCAGCTTTGAGAAAAGGCGTTGTCTTCAGGTTCTCTCCATAATCCAAGCTTCAAGTTGCGAAAGATGCTACAGGACACAATGCAGCTAATAACAATGTCCAGATAAGTGGTGTAGATTGGCCATGCGCCGATTTGTCGAGGCGAGACGATGATCTGAGAATTTTGACGACGATGGCCAAGCTAAGCTGTCCTCAGACGATGATCACCGAAACGATTTGTCAGAACAGAGTACTCACAGAACGTAGAACAGATTGTCCCGGACAAACTGATCTGCGATATAATATACCTTACTTTGTTGGAAAGGGTTCCAAATCGACCCTTTATGGTATACTTTTTCTCCTCTATCAGTCTTGCCTGACGCACAGCCAGCCTCCATCGGATATTCCACAAGATCGCCAAGAATATGCATACATCAAATATCCCACAGGCAGTACCAGTCACCCCAAAAAAGCAGCATAGGGTGAGAAGGTGGATAATCCACACCGTCGCAGTGCTGTGTAAACGGAGATTCGGATGTGTGAAACATTGACTAAGAATTGGTCGAGCGATGGAATGACTGGGACGGCAAATAAAAAGACCGCCAGCGTTGAAATCCTATATCATGTTGTTTGAGAGATAATCTCTTTGGAAATACTTTGAAAATTTACCGTGCGGCAGCGTAAGGAATCCTGATCGCATGATCGCGAGATGGAGGCATATCGTTTAGGACATATTTGCATACCATGATCTGCGGGCGATAATCAGATCTCGTATAAAGAATCGAATTCAAAGGTGACTAACCCTGAGGCTTGACACCACAAAATTGAACTCTATCCTCGATGCTTGAACTGAAGTTCTCGCATTAAGCGAACTTCTAGGTTCCGGAGCACGAGCAACAGCTACTGATAGCCAGGTCGCGAAGAGTTTCGATCCATCTATATTCAGCTCTCTAGGACACAAGAAGCCCCTTCGCGAGCCCCATAACAAGAAACGAGAGCATGTGTTTTGTTGGACGTCTTGACAAGACGTGGATGAGAAAATATGAGAGAAATATAGAGCAGCGCCGAGAAAGAACCAACGCCTATGACAAATTCGCAATCACCAAGGTTCATAGATAGAATCGAAAGCCCAAAGAGGGCAGTGCATCAATGGTTTTCGCAAAGAAACTCCTGGGATGTGGTAGTCATAATGGTCTTCAACGGTTCGTGTGATCGACTTCTCGCACTCCCAAACTCGGCCTGAAGTACCCGTCCAATGCAGTAATCCAGGAACATGACATTCTTCGAAGTCTCGAGCAAAACTTCCGGGGGATAAAGTTGGTGAAATTGTGGCGAGACGTGTATGAAGGTGACGGTGGGCGAGGAATTTGACCTCCGCGCTTCTGTTATCCCTTGGCACCTACTCCGGCTTTCTTTCCGAGTACGAGTAGGGAAACTCGTCAAGTCATCCTACTCCGACGGAACTAATATAAGCGCAAGGACGTTGCATCTTCGTGGTAACGCAAAGTGGTATTATTATGAACGAATACATCGAGAGGAAGGCTGCTGCGAGGTGGGAGGTTATGAATTGAAGTCGTAGGGAAGAATTTGCCATTCCGAGAAGAGCTAGGTGTTCCATAATAAGGGTGGTTAAAATGGAGACAGTTTGAAAGAAAGTCCTTAGCCGGGGAGTCGAGCAGAGAGCCATGAAAAAAATAGTAACCGGTTTTCTGAATCCGATTACTATGGCTAGGATTGGCAGACCTCTACCACCTTGCACCAAGGCTCTACCCACCGTCCAACTCGGCATTCAAACCCCTCATCGCCATCAAGCAATATCCTGTGAGCTGAGCGTCCATTTTCCCTATCTTTCCGAATATCGTGGCCAAATTGCTTTCCACTAAAAATTGCAAGCGTCTGCGCGACAAATTGATCGCTTCCTCAAGAACGAAGTGGGAAAAGGCGGGGACGAAAGAAGACAGTGGACCTGGCGAGGTATAGGCTGGAAAAGCGAGGTTGCCATGTCCGGGTACAGAGGTGAAGAGAGTCAGCAGAGATAGCTAAACAGAACTTCAGATATCAAGGTTGACCGAAATCGTTCTAGTTTGCCCCGTGGTTTTTAGGCATCTGCAGCTCGTCAAGCCCAACAGGTTGCGTTTTCTTCTCTTGGCCTAGCGACCCTACACTTTCGAACGTCCCTTCTGCTCTTCTTCATATCTCATCCCAAAATCGTCTCGCTTCCTATTGCGCACTGAGTCATCGAGTCGCTAGCAAGATGTTGATTTTGACCGCCTAAATGAAAGGTGTCAATTAGGAACCGTAGCAAAAAAATTAATAGATTTGAAGTACCTCTAGTAATGTATTAAAGCCAAGAAATTACTGGCAAAATGTGACGATAGCAGATGATGTTTCATGAGCAAGGAGTATTTTGGGACCAACCTGGAGGTTTCGGTCCGACAATGGCCATCAAAACAAGGTGAGTCCACTGGCTTGCACATAGCACGTAGCCCAGAGATAGAGCGTGAATCGTTATGAAGAGAGGCCGTATCTATTCTGGAAGGAAATTGGTCCTGATCAATCAGACTACTAAGTTAAGCACCAAAAAATAACAGATCCGCTACCCATCAGAAAAATCACAAGGACTAACTCTCGCTTGAACTTGAAGTAATGTACAGAGGAGTGTAATGTATATCATAGTGCTAAAGAAAAGAGACCCACAGAAAGGTGGCCAGATAAAAGCCTATAAACCAAGGACCACTATTGGTAAAAATGGCAATATCGTATCTATCAAACCGATAAGCAACAACAGCGCCTGCAACTGAGAGAATATGTTAACAGTGATCAATCCACAAGAACCGAACATCTTACTGGCGATCCCCCACAGGAACAGAATTGGCGGAGTAACGATGATCTTCTTCTGTCCCCAAACAATCCACAAACGATAGATCTAGAACAAGGTTGGCTCTAAGAGGTTGGAATACTACATTAAAGTTACAACATACCATGAATCCATCTCGCAAAACAGTGGTCGACGTGTACATGATGGAGCTCAGCACAAAATTCGGATCGGAAAGCTTGAAGTACGCCATCTCGGCAGGGTTTGGCTTGCCTGCTTGAACGCAATACTCCCTGTGGGGCAAGATAAACGCGTTGAAGGTGAGTGAGATGCCCATGATCCATCGCTGGATACAAAGTTTTATAAATGCACAACACAGTTTACTTAGCAGAGGGCAACCAGAATTTGGCGTGACACGCCCGTGCGTGCCAGTGCACCAGTGACACGCGACTTTAGGTTATTGCACGCAAGTCGCTCGAATTCTTGAGCTGCACTTGTGTGTATAATTAAGTTAGCAACAACTTCCACTATACCTGGACTAAATCAGACTTTCTGAGACCTCGGTATCCGTGAAAACATTCTAGGGAAGCTCCCATAGGCATGATAAGACATCTTTGCGGAGATTATCCAATTGGATGATCAAAAACTGAATAAACCGTTTGCATAATTGCGTGAACACGTTCCTTGCTTTAATCCCATTAACTTGTCAATATGCCGAATGGTTCTGAAAATCTTTCCAAGAGTCTTACAGGTATACCCTCGTCATATCTGAGGCTCTGGAATCTGTTGTAGCTACTAAATATCCTGATAAATCAATGAACAATCTCGGGCCCTAGATGACTTGTAAATTTGTAAAGTACTCCAGGCTCATCAAAATCGGTTACTATGACCTGTTGGGGCGGTGGTATAATGACCTTGCGTTCCCTTCATGAAAGAAATGCCATTTATTCACGCAGCTATGCAAACGCCATGCTGACTCTATTTCGACTCCGAATTTGATGTTGAGCCTCCCAGCTTCGGAACTCAACTTAGTGCGGAGCCCAATGCGAAGTAGGTACGCCCGCTGAAACTACCCTAGTGAGGTCAGCCTTTAAAAACGACATGGCTTTGGTCTCGAAGTCCAACATTTCTCCTTCCCGTGATGGTCTCCCAAAACGTTGCAGTACTTCCTAGTGGACTTGAACTCGCCTATACCGATTCAGGTGCTGTTAGTGGTTCGTCCAACTACACAACGCTGATCCTGGTTCATGGCTGTGGATTTAATGCTCGTGAGTGGCATCTTATCGTTGTCGATTTTTTCTCTTAGGCAGCTGTCCGTAATGTTCTCAGGCACCTTTGAAACTCTTCACGATCATGCCGCAACATTCAACCTCCGCACCATCGCTTTTCAGAGACGAGACTATCCCGGCTCGACGCCATTCACCGATGACGAGATAACAGAAATCCAACAAGGGAGTGAAGAATATTTATCCAAGACTCAAAATATGATGATAGATTTCATCCGCTATGTGGTGGAAAAGCTCAGTATACCAGCCATCTGGAAGCTTTCAGGTCAGGAAGCTGGAAAGCTGGATGGTGGGATTGCACTGCTTGGATGGTCCCTTGGATCCTACTTTCCATTGGCTCTTTTCTCTAATCCTGAGAGGGTTACACCTGAGTCGCGTAAGATTCTGGGGAAATATTTGCGATCGTTGATCATCTATGGTGCGTACATCGTTCCACGGCTTTCATTTCTGAAAGCATTCCTTACGAAAGAGTTAGATTCCCCATACGTGGCGTTAGGCTTTCCATTACCTTCCATCAAGCCGAGCGCTGGTGAAGAAGAGAGCGTATCTCCATCTGATTTTCCCGCGGCAGTCAGTTCGTACTTTGATCAGCCAGACAATTGGGCCGGCGACCTGGATCAGTTAGATCAGAGATCGAAGACAGAGAAAAACATCTGGTCCGACTGGACAGAAGAGCAGAGGAATAAGTACGTCACAATGAGCACACTGCTACGGTGTGAGTTTCCAACGTAAGTACAGAACCTATTCAAAGCCCGTTCATAAGCTGATGTCTAATTATTCCAACAGCTTTGCGGGGCCAATTCAAGCACACTTTCTCAAGAACACTCAGAAGGCCCTCTACGACGAAACTCTTGCGCAAGAATATTTACCGGATCTCTCGATCGGCGTTCTATCTGTTGGACGTACACTCTGGTACTGTCGCTGGATGATGTGGCACCTGGTGCAGACCAATCGAGAGAAACTTGACGAAGGAAAAAAGATTCGGGAGTTGAAAACAGCTCATCTTCAGCAGTACAGTCATCTTGTGAGTGAAGTTTCTGTGCCGAAGATTTTCAGATCTAACTTATCATATCACGAAGGCACATATGGAAGATCCCGTACTGTTCTTGGGTGCGCTAAGATCGTTGATTTAATGAATTTATACCACAATTTTGTGGCCTTGTAAAAGAGTTAATAGATTTTTCATAAGAGTGCTGGTACCTGGTGCTCATTATTCTTAGTCCAAAGGTATAAAATGCAGAGCTGTTGTGTGCTCGGGTTTTGGTCGTTCTTCGTACCCTTCAAGGAGGTGTGCTTTTACGAGTTATTCGACGTCAAACACGCTTTGAAGCGCTTTTCGGTGTTACAAAGATGCTAGAGAGCTAGCATTATCAATTATATCACCTTGAGATTATATTCATCAGGCCGTGTTTGTTTTTATGTAGCCTCGAATACTTACTTTGTCAGAACGTAACGTCAAGAGCAAGTGGTTGTCGTGGTTGTCGTCAGCAGGCCGAGTGGGAAAGTTCCCGGACCGACGATCCGTGATTCAACATTGATTGCGTGTGCTATCTCTCCTTGTCTTCCTCCAACAATCTGGTTTTCTCTTAGGCGCCTTCTTCAAGATTCAGAGGTTTGGCCGTTCTTTGATTTTTCTACGCTCTTCTCGGCCCTTTCGATATTGATGAATAATGCTGGGCCTCTTTTCCCTCTCGGAAGCTAGCGGTTGGAAGTCTTCGCTTTGTGGCCGGATAGCTCATGATATATCTCGTGAGTCCTGCCTGGATCGAGCCTGTTGTCTCTTGAGCCAGAGAACATAGACGTATCTGTAACTCTCTTACTCGTAAAGCTTATCAACAATTTCTGTGCAACCAATCAGGCTGGTTTGGAGAGGTCGACTCAACGTCTTCAAACGAACTTGGTGTTTTTCTGGCACCATGTCTCAATTTCCTTCTTTTCTCTATTTTGGCCAGACTCATCGACGAGATGACTGTAATGAAATATTTTGTTCATTACGATCTGGTCATCTCTCTTTCGCCTCGCTCGCCGACACCGCTTGTGAACAAACTCTTGGAGCTCCCCCGATGACACGGAGAAGGCATTCCTGTTCAAAACTTCGAGTATACTTGATATGTGGAATCGAATTTTCCATTGTCATTTAATACTTGTCGCATAGGTTATGTCCGTTGAATGACCTTCTCCAGCTTCCAACGAAGTACTTATTCACATTGTTTGATTTTTTTTCTGGATGTACTTGGCGGTCAGGATGAGGTAGTTTTTATTCTTTTCATGCAGTTTGTCTTCATACCGATTCAAAACGCCTTCTGATCTAATTATTCACTTCTCCACATTTGCAATTTGTGTGGTTATACATTCAATTGTCAACAGCGGCGCTATTTGACATATACTGCTCACATGAGCGGGCAACTTCGAAGTCAGGAGTGAGCATGACTGCTTATCAAAGCTACTCCTGCGCTCCTGACCTGTGTAGTGTCGCCCCTATATTTGAGAACCTACCTCTAACCTTCTCATTTGGCTCGCGCAATTTTTCTTGTCCTTGTCGTGCTCTCGGAAATGTTCCGAGTTACAACTGGTGTGTTGTACCTTGCTTAGCCTTCTGGAAATTTCTACCTTGTCTTGGCTTCACCTAGACGAGACTTGGCGTGCTTATCTGGCGGATATCTTCGTCTCTCGTTGATCTACGACAACTCACACAGCCAGCAGCTGTTCACCGCTGGTAACTATATTAGTTTTTGGAGGAAGAATGAATACAACCTGCGTGGTCTTGGCTAGCCTTTCGGCGCAATGTGGCTACCTTTTCCGCTCGTATTAGGAGGCTTGGCAGGGTTATCTTCGAGGCGCCTCAGTTTCGGACCTTTGTGTGGGAGAACTTTGCATTCCCCAGCGCTAAATCACCCAACAGTCCTCTTATCGATCATGCCTTTGTCTCAAGTTCTGGTGATGGACCTAGTCTCCGTTACGAATGCAGCTATGTGCGGAAGCTATCGGGAGTTCTGGACAACTTTATCATCGTCTTTCCGAATCCTGCAACATCGGAATCGCATATAACGGCAGTGAGTTTTGATCCCAGGTCCTTGCCTCTATCTCAATCGCTAAACAGTGAGTACCTCTCTTTTCTTCTACGGTCCGCCGTCTTAGCTTCTTTGAAACAATGTTACAGATGACACTTAACCATCTTATCCACTATGTGGCCAACGAAAGCGTTGCCAAAGTGAGGGAAGCCCCAAACTGGGGAAGAAAATCGTGCAACCAGTGCTTTTGCCTCTCATACACGGCAGTGTCATCGGGATCTAGTGTTTGTAAATGCGGGCATACCCATCCATACGGTGAGCGGAAGTGGTGGGAGAAGCTCATGGAGTAGATGAGAGTGTAAATAAACGGCATTTCTGGGTTTACATTCGACGTTACACGCTTCAGGGAGATATGAATATTTAAATAATGATTTTTGGTGATACATTCATAAATGCCTGCTTGTCGACACGTCTGAAGAATGGGATCCCGATTCTCCTTGTGTATTAGCTTGATAGTCGTCGTTTACGGCTTCAACCGCCAATACAATATTAGCCATGCATCCAATTTTATATCATCTGGAGAGCTCGTTCCCTCCCAGAAAGCGCATACGCAGGTGGAAAAGGCGATGAAGCAGGTTTGAGGATAGTGATTGCCGTAAAACGCTGGTGGAGCATGATGAAAGTGCAAGAGAAGGAGATATCTGTTTTTTTTTCGATTCTACAACATTACTAGAAGAGAAAGTTGGCTGTTTCAGAAGAGGTGCAGCCCCTCGCCATAGTAAGCCAATCTTCAATCCCAGCGTCCCTCCGATCTGTCGCTAAGTCTCTGGTCAAACGGTTTGAAATACATAGCAATCACTGATGCAAAAGTAAGAAGCATACGCCGGGGTGATAAATACGAAATGAGGAGAGTGATCATGAAGATTGCCCAGAGGCAGTGGAAGGACGAGGAAAAGAGCGGGGGTCATCAGATCGATAAATGGATCAACGGGCCGTTACCGTGAAATTTCCCATACGCCAACGTGCAGAGAGAGAAAGTGCGGTGCCAAGTCCACAACAATATTAATCGTTTGAGCAACTCTCGAAATTCCTCTCCTCGCTTCAGAATCCTCTCAACAGCTCCCATCTCGTCATGGTTCACTATTTACATTTAGACTTGCGTCATCGAGCAAGTTATAGACTCTATACGCTTTCGGTGAGGGATGGACTTTAAGTTGGATCGCTTTCATCCCTTCCTTGCGTTCTCCTTCTCGCTCTGAGAAGACGAGACCTGCGGGATGCTCCCGAAACTTCAAAGAGGTCGATTCCAATTCACTCTCACCTTCTCTCCAGCGCATCACCAGCACCACCGACACTTTGGCCTAACACTCAACCCCCCTCTCAAGTTGTGCTCGCGTGCTACCTCGTGCTCACAAGTCTCAACTCTCTCTCAATTCAGCACGAACGACGGGGAAAGCCAAAGCCTCGTCTCTTGTCGCTCGTCCACTTTTCCACTCCATTCGAGAATCCTCTCAGGTCGTCAACCTTTGTTATGACCTGCTATTGAGAGATCGAGAGGACCGCTACTTGGACGCTGAGAAGTTGGGCTGGCGATGGGAGGAGCGCTTCGCATCGTTTTGCGTTCAGCACTCAATAGTGTAATCATTGACGCCACTCGGCTGGACTGTCGCTCGATGGACGATACACATATCTAGCACTCTGGAACGCTTGAGAGTCGAGAAGACTGGGCGTCGAGGTCAACCTGGATCATGAGTAAGCTTGTACACTCTCCTCTCTGCTCAGTCGGTTGTATGCTAACTAAGAATTTCATTAGCTCCCAAAGATATTACTCGCGTATTGGGTTTGCGGTGGTACAATATCTCGACAGAGAGTCATGATGAATGGAACTACGAACGCTTTGAGGCTATTCGCCGTCGTACATTTTCCTTCTCACTCATACCATTCTTCCCCTTGACGTACCTGTTCATCCTACGCAGCACCGTCCTCCACGTCTTCCACCATTTGAGTTAAAGCACCAGGCCCTTAGACTTATCTTCGAAGCATTTTGCCGGTGGGTGGAACGTATGGCTGGATCGAAGGGTCAACAATCACTTGACGTTTGGATAATCAGTATGTTCATGTTCGTCTTCATTATCATCCCAGTGACTGACCATGCTTTATCAATTCGATATAGTTTACCTGATAATCTACTCTCCAACCTTTTCACCAGCACTCGAATACCCCAGTCCACCGCCTAGATGTCGATTTGATAAAGATTTGAGTATTGAGAGGAATCAACGAGGAGGCGCCCTCATCCTTACTCCTTTCTGAACTTTTGATAGTAGTGAATAAGGCCAGTCGTCTAAAAGATGGCAAAGAGTGATAGTTAGTAAATGTGCGGGAACTAGAAGGAAAACCGCAAAATGAGGTGACGGCGAGGAAAAGTGGAGTTCACAAGTAACCTAGGTAGAAACAAAAGCAACCTCCAGCCACGGAACAAGAAGCTGAACGAGAACTTAGAAGGCAGTACTCTACAATAACGGAAAATGTCACAAAGTCCGTCGAACTGGAAGACTCCTTTTTAAGTTTCAGGTTCGTAGTCTTCCAGCTGCTCATCCAGCTACATTGATCCCATCTGAAAATATTCTCGAATAAAAAAAGCAACAATATCGAGTGTAAAAGTGATAGAAATGACGGGCATTCATTGCCCAAATAGACGGACAGAGGATAAAGGAGCACGATAGCACGACCTTACACAGTGGTGCGAACACGTTCAATCATGCCTGAGTCCGTCTAACCACGGCGAAACCACAAATCAAACGAGTGAAACGTTGGGAAGTGGTAGGTGAAGGATCACAGACGACATTCGAATGAAGCGAGAAGGGGAAAAAGTGCAAAGCTACGTTCGAGAAGCCTCTCAGGCAAAGAGGCGAGTTATGTCGCAGATGGACGAACGTAAGCGCTTGCAGAGGTTCCGACTGCAGAGGGCTGCAATGTATGTTCATAACCGGCCAAGTTCATCCGACCGATGAGCAGCAGCAAAGAGGGTGGCTACAGCATTAGCTGAGACGAGAGAGCGGGGCAAACAGCATAGAAGAGGAAAACAAAAGAGACCGAGGAAGCATCTGGAGCCGCATTTTGCAGGCTCAGAACGAAAAGCCAAGAGCAAGCTGCCAGTAAAACTTCACAAGTCTAGAAGCGAAACTCAAACTCACCGAACTATCATGTCCTTAACATCCTCCGGTTTCCCCAACTGCTTCAAAATGTTCTTTGCGAGAACTTTACCAAGTTCAACGCCCATTTGATCTATACACCATAACACAGCGTCAGCGTGAGTTCATCAAACACCAGAGAGACGAGAGCAAGAGCAAGGAGAAACGATCCAACGACTTACCAAACAAATTAACACCCCACACAACACCCTGTGTAAAGATCTTATGCTCATACATGCTAATCAGCGCACCAAGCGTAGAAGGCGTCATAAGCGGGAACATAACACTCGTGCTCGGTCGATTCCCCTCGAATACCTTAGTGCGAAGAGCGGTGTGGAGGACTGCACGGTCTTCGGAGGTGTTGATGTGCTCTCCGGCGAACATTCGATCTCTTTGTTCTTCCACACCGGCTTCTTTGGCCAGTTGAAGCAGAGCTTTGAGAACATCGTCGTTGATCAAATTCTTGGATAGATCAACGAGGAGTTGAGTTGGTGGACCATATGTGCTTTCATACGCTCTCGACAACTTTTCGAACCGCTGTGGGTCTTTGTCGAAGAGAGAACGGAGGGTAAGAGTAGGCGTAGATTTTTGTGTTGTGTAGATTGATTGAAGGGTCTGGTAAGCAGGGAGAGACGTCAAGAGTTTGGGAGGCTTGAATCTCACGCTGTTCAGCCACATCAACCTCCCTGATGCGTTCGTTGTTCGACGACGATGCTTGCGCACATTTTTGCTCAATTCTTCAGTTTCACCAAAAACGACGGTTCCGGACACTGCTTTACGTTAAAAAAAAAACCAGGGAATACTCGATATCCCAATCCCGGGAGTTCATCCATGCATTGCCGGTCATTCAACCTGCTATAGCGACGGTTCACTCAATTCCGGCTCGTATGCCTACGGGTCCTCGAGCTCTCGGTGTAACATAGCTCAGCCCCCAACGACGAGAGTCCTCGACTTCGAGCCGCCCTTCCGAGTTATCCCATCTTAAATCTCAGATATGACGCAGTATCTCGGATACGAACGATGATATATCTGGAGAAAATCTCGATCACTCGCTCCCGTACATCCAACAGGTCGATCGACCGCAAACCTCCACTCTTTTTCATGGACGCCGAAGATCTCGATCGCGACCGTCACACTTTCATCTGCCAATGCTCATCTGAAACTCGGCCGTCGGCCCTCCCACGAAGAGTCGTTGGACCTACAACTCGCCCTTTCGAGAGGATGCTGGGGGAGTACAATGACTGAAGAATCCCAAAATTTCCTCAGGCTTCGGTCCCCTCGAACTATCGTCGCAGTCAAGAGGATGAAGGAGGAACGAGAAAAGGCTGTGGGCAGGTTGGGTACTTGGAGATCTCGGTGTTGACGAGCATATGCAGTCTTCAGGTCGATGCGACATTGTGGCCGACTGCACCTTCGAGGGAAGTTGATAAATTTGACGAGAGGGTTTGGCGGTGACCCCTCGGTGGCAACCGTGTCGGAAGCCAATGGGGTAAAAATGCATCCATTATGGTCGATGTCGTCGACGAGGACAACTAAGAAAGGGCTGCATGCTCTGGCAGCCTGGGGCATAAGGAATTTGGCGTGACACGCCCGTGCATACCCGTGCATCGACACTTGAGTGTCAATTTTGCGTGGCACTGTTGTTCACGGCACCCGATTATAAGAGTGCCGACGTGTCGTCGCGTGTGGTAGGAATAGCAACAAGTGGTATCCAGGGATTATTGAGGGGGGCCGAAGTGTAATAGTATTCAAGATAAGTTACCAATAGATAAACATAGGTAGACTAATTAGGTCTTTTTGGCTCTAGGTTTGGGTTTCGGTCGAGTTTTGTGTCCACTCTATGTAATGGGCTGAATTTTTTCAACGGCTTTGTAGTTAGGACCTTCCTATAGAAGAAATGTAAAGCAATTCTTTGAAATAAGGGAACATAACATACAAGACATTCATCGTCTTCCGCCGTGTAATTCCGAAGGTCCCAATGCTCTGGTAAATCATCATACGGATTCCAGTCATCTTGGTATCAACCTTTTGGTAGACTCTACCCAATTCTTTGACAACTTCTCCTCTGAATTTCCTGCCTGACTCTTCTTAGTGGGGTTGCCTGCATGTTTGTCGCGTGGCTTTTCTTCCGACTCCGAATCTTGAAAATACTTCAACATGTGTTTGAAAAATCCCTGGATTCCATAAGATTGTTTATCAGAAATAAATAAGGACACAAGATACTTACAAATGCCATACTGGCTTCACGCTGTGGCTTGAGCGAATGGTTTACAACAAAAGCTCAGAGCGACATAAATTTACATTTGATCCAATTGCCTTTTTTAGATTATTGCTAACCACGTGTAATATCAGGTCCGTGTTAGGCAAGTGCAATACCGTGATGAGAAGTGGAAGGCCGTGTAAATGAAGTAGTACCCAAGCGACTCTAAAGTGCTTCAATTTTATCTTACGTGAGACCCGTGTATGCCGAGTGCACTCGAGTGAAGGCCATTGCAAGCCCAGTGCCACAGCAGTGCAAGTCGCGTGCTGACCGTGCATGTCAAGTACAACTCGAGTGCCAATAAGTGAGGTACAAGTGCAGTGTCAAAGAAAAATATGGCTGAGCGTGAGTGTAAAAACTAGGTCTCTCGACTAAGTAACTAGTAAGTGTAACAGAGATATGAGGTGGGCCGAATAGCCGGTGAGTACTTGTCAGAACCTGGAACTCAGAGAATCGACGTCAAGTCGCCGGATCAGCGGGCCGTGGAACCCTTGGGTTCTCTATGTGTAGAACTAACTCATGAAGCGTCTTATGTGATCTTATCATGCCTATGGGAGCTTCCCTGGAATGTTTTCACGGATAACGAGGTCTCAGAAAGTCTGATTTATTCCAGGTATAGTGGAAGTTGTTGTTAACTTTATACACACAAGTGCAGCTCAAGATTTCGAGTGACTTGCGTGCAATAACCTAAAGTCGCGTGTCACTGGTGCACTGGCACGCACGGGCGTGTCACGCCAAATTCTGGTTGCCCGGCAGCCTGGCTGTCACGTCGACGTTTCAAGTTCGACTGTTCATGGTACTTTTCCATGCTCCCGTCGTTGCCGAATCGTTATTGATATCTTCATCAGGTTTTCGCAGCGCTGAGTAGGATGTGAAGAAATACGAAGGTGATCGACTTGAATCTTGAAAAGATTGAACCCCGTCTATCTGCTTCGACTGGACGGGGGTGGAGAAACTTGAACTGGTACCTTTCCTGGAGGGGTGCTTCGCCGACGGCGACTCTCAAGTCTCTTCATACCACTACATAGGACAACATATACAAAAGCCACACCCTCTCTACTCTTCCAACACCACTGTCGTCCGGATTGACGTTCTCATTGCTCTCCGCATATCCTCTATGAAATCCATTTTTCGTGTCTTCTCCCCGCTGAGAGGGATGCGCCTTCTGCCCGAAGGAGGCCAAGTTTGGTTTCGAGTTCGGGTTCGGGTGCGGGTGCGGGTTAGGCCAATTGTAACCAAGAGCGTTGGATAGAACTCGACACGAAGAGCCCGGATATGCGCTCTTCGGCGGGGTGGACGTCGAGTTGAGAACGGGAAGAAATTTCTCATAGGTGTGTTATTCTCAGAATCCAGAAACAATAGACTACTGAATTTTGATTCAGTTCCTGTTATACTCGTCTCGACCCTTCACGAAACTCCGCCCTATACATTGAGGGTGATGACTTCTCTCGTTTCTGAATTGCATAGACTCTGGAAAAAACTTGTTGTGTTCATAGTCAGTGAGATCTACTAAAATGCCGCCGGCTTTGATCGTCAAAATGGTTGGACAGTCATACAGCATTCGTTGTGGGAGAACCTGATTGAGAACAACTATTTGAACGAATCTCTCAGAGGACTCTGGCCAGCGAGTTCTTCTTTTTTTGATCATCACGGAAACTTCTGTTTGAATCGTACACTCACATCAAATGGCACAGCTGGATCGTTGTTCAACGTCAGGTCCAATGTTCACAAGCATCTCAACTGGAGCGCCTACGCGCTGAGTCCTTCACTTTACCCAACAGCGTCATTCATCCTATTTCAGAATTGATATGCCATTCAACATCTTACATATCTGAATCGAGAACAAGTGATCACTGGTGGCCAAAATCTCAATCTTTCGCGTCTTATAACTTTTGTATGGATCTGCTCCATCGTGATGATGGTCGCTCTTTAAATTTTGAAGGCTTTCAACGAGATAAAAGTCAAGCCAAAGAGCTCTGCCACGGTATCTATTTGTCTCCTTTCATGTCGCCCAAAGATCGTCAACCGCGGCTCGATGCTGCCCAGCTTGCTGCATTGCTGGTCGAGACCCTGGTCATAGGTAGATCTCCTTTCAATTTTTTTTCGCAGAGATTCCTGACGGGTTCAATAATCTGAAGGCGTCTTCTATGTCCTCCTCATCCCAACATTCGAGGCAATACGGTTTAGGGCCAAGACCAGACAAGAGACTCTGTTCCGACCCACGACATTCTGTGCACTCGCTCTGGTCGTAACCATCACTGTGGTACTTGTGTCATTTAGCATTATTCCTCTACGGGTTTACTTAGGTTTGTATTCAGAAATGGATCGTCGACATTGTACGCGCATTTAGTGCGTTTCTCTTGGACGGCAGTTACTGTGTTTTTCCGGGCGAACCAAACCCCGCCGAAATTGCTTTTTCCAGGTTTTCCAACTTGAATTCGGTGGCAGGCTCTGTGATGTATACATTGACCACTATTTTGGGAGATGGTTTCATGGTACGTGGTAACTTGTGTCAAACATTTCATCTTTCTAAGGCTAACCAACGCTTAGATTTATCGTCTATGGGTTGTATGGAGAAGAAATAAGCTAATCGTTTTCCCACCTATTTTACTTCTGTGGGGAATTGCCAGTAAGATGTTCAGTCCTTGATAATCACCCTTTGTTAATATCTTTCTCAGTCTCTGGTATTCTTGTTGCTTGTCATTTCGGGAAAGACGACATTAGAATCCTTGCCAGTGATGACGGTTCGATTATATGTTCTTACCTCTTTACTTTTCTGTGCGCCTCATTTCTCCATCACTATGCAGTGCAGTACCAGTGACTAACACATTGCATTTAGTTGTAACCTATATTCTACGAGTGAGTATTCTATACGCCATTAAGATCACTGCCTGATTTTCTGTAGCTTTAATCGCCCTCAGGCTTTTTCTTTCCGACCGAGAGCTGCGCAAAACACAAACGCAGCCGGGACTTGATCTATCGGTTTGTCTTTATCAAATTTCCCGGTTTCTTTCTGATTTTGGTACAGAAAATAGCACAAATTTTTGTAGAAAGCGCGGCTTTGTACAGGTAAAATCCATTTTACCTTCACCGGTGCCACGTTAATCGACGTATAGTTGCTGTCTAATCATATCATTGGTCACTTATCTTTTAGGATCCAACATTATTTTCTTTATGATAGCCATGGTGAGATATCTCTAAGTTAATGTTTTAGTCCAGCTAACGAGATCTTCAATGCCTCTTAGAACGGCCCAATAATTGTACGTTTTCAACCACCTGGTATCTGACGCAAACTTCAACCTAACTGTTTCATAATTTAGGGAGTAATATTTTGTATGATTATAACCCGAGGTCACGAAGTTGCAACCGAAAATTTATGCCAGTCCTATCAAAGGAGCGGTGTAAAGAGGGCAGTTCCCATCCGACCGGTCGTAATCAAAGTTACCACTGAATCTCAGAAGCATGGCACAAATTCGGAGGCTGATCACACGCATATACCTCCCTTATCTCTACAGTGTTATCGTTTTTGCACGACCTCACATACTCATCACGGGGCAGCTTGAAAGCTTCTGTCATACTCCCTTTTCAACCATCAACTCTTGACTTGCGCAAAGATCGGGAGTGCCTTCTTGATGTCCACTCTGAAATCCTTTCGTGTTCTCATTACTGTATTTCTCGGTTTTGGCTGGTCGATTATCTGCTTCATCTCGAGTCAAATGTGGACAACCGTATTTTCGTACCATTCGAAAGTCAAGTCTTGTACTACTTCGGGATACACTAAAGATAGAAGAATTGCGAAGCAGAATGAAAGTATCAAAGATATCTCGACTTGTTGTTAGCTCGATTCTTTCCAAGTAACACAATCAATTGCGAACAGAAGCAGGCCCGTGAAAGAAGTTGATTAAGAGCCTCTGCAACAGAGAGATCTCCACACTTGTTATAATATCAGATACACAGCTATCCCCAAGCGGGTGTTGTACTGGGCGCCGTCAATACGATTGTTCAGATGAATTGTATCCACAGCGCCTTACCTGTAGTTTACGATCAAGAAACCGTTAGTTGCAAACGACTTTTGCAGTTCCAGATTAGTCTAATGATTGGCGAAGGTTTCGCAATGCTTACGTTGTAGAGATTCACTACTGTGTCGTCCGGGGCTGGCAAAAACGTGGAATTGACGTAGAGGAACTAAACATGATGTTATGAGCCCAGTGCAGCGTCGACTCAAGGGAGAAAATCATACTAACGGGTCACCCACCGGCCGTCCTAACTCTTTCCTTAAAAAATCTATGACTGCTTGGAACTTGTTTTGCGCGATGATTTTATACTCGTTTCGCTTCATGATCGGGGCATTCCCCACGGCTTTGAACCTCAGGGCGACTATATATACGGTAAATCAAATCTGAAAATGTCCAGTGAGAGCCAGGACTAACCTTTGTTAGTCGGGTCTTTTAGTTTATAAGAATCTAGAACCACCTCCGCAATAGCGGGCTGGGGTGTTTCTGCCATGAAAGCCAGTGTGGTTGGCGACCAAGCGCGTATCGCAGTCGCTTTGATTTGGAACGTGTTCCGTGTGATTTCCGGATGACAGCAGCGAATCGGAAACAGCCAACTTTAGTCTCACGGACTGGCCTAGCCAGCGGCAACTGTCCTCGACCAACTTGAACACGGCACCGACAATCTATCTAGGACTTGTAGCCACCGTGAGTCGAAGAGTCGGAGATAGCAAGCTCGCCGTCAGTGACAATCATGGTTACAGCCTTTTGCATAATTGATTGAACACGCTCGATTTTTTGTGAGTCACGTGCACTCTTCCCACCCAGCGCAATCACACCAGCCGGTGAGCCGGATATGCCGATAAACTCCAAGACCTTCGTTAACTGACTCAGTGATTGTTGCATACATCAAACAGTATAAGACATTGAATTGTAATTTGAAAATGCTTTTTACACGGCATGTAGCTCTTGGACAGGGCTTGGTATCTTCACCCTGATCATTGATCGGCCGTGGATAGCTTCAATAACCGAGATAGTGAAAGGTATGCCTGCTCCCTTTCATGACTTGATTCCCATTCTCAAAAGGTCATAGTAGCTTAAATTACACATTGAAAGAGGGTTGCTTTGGCTTCCGATGCAATCTCTTTTGAAAATTGGACAACAAGCCGTGTGCCGCCGGTCAAGCCGATCGCCGCATCTATCAAAGCAACTATCGGCAAGACTCTCAGCATGTGTTTCAGCATGCTGCATCCGTATTCTACCTATTTGTGACTTGTATAACTACACAAACAAAAGCATGCAAAAACTGCTTGAGCCTTGTATACTAGTTAGCTGGGGTGACCTGACCAGTGAGTGGCATCTGCGGCATATAGCACGGGATAGGTCGCTGGCGTATGGGAACTTGCACGTGACCCAGAAGAAAAATCGCAATGTTCAATCAATTATGCAAAACCCTGTAAAGTTGTGGCAGCTTCAGGGCCATCTAAACTGTCCCCGACCACCTCAACATTCAACGTGGGCCATGGACCACAATTCACCATCTTTTAGGAGTCCCATCCATCGAGTCAACGCTCTGTGATCCATGTTCTGTTTCGCCCACTCAACGTCAACCTTTCGGCTCAACACATCCCTGCGTTTACAACGAAGCTTCTCGACTCAGGGCATATATGTTTCTTCATCTCCGCTGTCGTTCTCGTTGTTCCACCTCGACGAGATCCTCTTTCGGGATTTCAGAACGCCGACTCGTTTGGAAACATCTGGCGAAGACGAAAGGCTTCAACCCGCGCACTTTGATGTGCGGATGAGGACAGTACGAAAGCTTCAGGAACAGCCGAACTTCGGATTCTAAGCGATGTTGGATAGACCTTCGATGGGAATTGCAATTTTATGACTTGATATCACGGAGCTTGGAGTCACGCAAGCTGCGTCGATGGCTTGGAGGATGTGCGTGTCGAACCAACGACTCGATTCCTACCTCGCCTTCCGCTACTTCTACTCTTTCTACCCCTACCACATCCCAACACCCCACGGTCCGACGACCCGAAGCCGAAACAAAGTAACCTCCACTCTCCCTCCATCACAATCGCCGCTCGCAAGAACACACTGTCATTCGGACAGTCCTCGCCATTGTTGCACACTTGATACAATCTTGCGAGGAGAAGAAATAAATTCTACAATATTTTGGCATCTCGCAGGGCTGTGTGTTTGAGGTGAAGGGGCAAGCCTACCCGTACGTTCGCTCGTACTCGACAACGCCAGCGACGATCGATCGAACACGCGATGAAACGACACAAAGAAAGCAAACTCGGTTGGCAGCGAGACAAACCCCTGAAACGAAGCCACGTTTGCGTTGGATTATGGGTACCCAGGCGTTGGCATTGGTGTTAGGCGTCGAAAGCCTCTGGGGGTCAAAGTTTAGGTGGCAACTGCGGAAGAGCTTCGTTCATGTGACGTTGAAATGTGGTCAATGGTGCAAAGATGTGAGAAGGGACAAATGAAGTCGTGGAGTAGTAGCGATCAAGACTCAAGCTAGGCAAAGTGATGGAGAAGGACGCCGAAGAATAGGAAGAAAATTGAATACCCAAACGGACAATCCCCTCTCTGTTATGGAGAGAGAGATGAGGGAGCGGAGCGGAAAATCATAGACCCGGCATGTTAAGGTCTTGATCCAGAAACGATAGGCCAAAGTTAACTCTCGCCTAGTTCTTCCTCCCGTTTCACGCTGCTCTGTGCTCGTACATGATTTACTTTATATGATCTCTGAAATATGAAATACATTATAAATTGCTGTAATGCAATAACGACGTCGAGAAGAGATCATACTGTACCAGGCAGTTAAATAGTACTACCTAGCTCACCTAATAGCCTAGGATATTTTACCAACGCCAACACAACGAGGAGACTGAAGTAATAAAACGTATGTAAGCAACACTCTCCAGTCCGAATACAATATGGCCAACCTGCTGCCCTATTTGTAGATAGTAAAATTACAGATGATACAATTTAGGGTCTATTTGTGAGAATTAAAATTTAGACTTCGTTGGAAGTCATAATCTGAGATGGCGGAACCTTGAATTCAAGGTTTGACAATCCACCAGTGGTGGTGGATTGCGCAGGGTTATCGAGCAACCCTGGCTGCCCGAGTTTCATATCACGGAATATTTTGGAGGAAGTCGCACAGTTTATCGCAATGTCAAGGTAAATGATGTCCAGCGTAAAGTCCTGAGCAGGGTAGGTTTGAACTAGGGTACCCCGAATCAAGAGTACCTGTTTTGATGCGGCCCAGTAATATACTTGAGGAACTTTGATAGAGATTGCAAGTCTTAGAGAGATACTTCAGTCACGTTCTTGTACGAGTGGAATACTCACAAGAGATATAAAAGGCTATCCTGAAGAAAACGATCCGAAATTTGGTACGCTTCAGTGCGCTTAAAAGGAACCCAAAAGGACCAGTGACCACCTGATTCGCCCGCATTGAGAGATCCTTCACGACTGATTGCACGCCAACCCAGCTTCCGCAGGATCGCAAGGAACACTAACGAGTCGAACACAATCGTGCCAGAAAACCCAAAATAAAGTCCGCAAGATACCAAAGTTCCTCCCAGAGTCACCATGAAGCACCCATGAACCCAATAGTTCGACCGATAGAGAGCGTAGACTCGCAGATAGAACACCAAAGAGGTGAAGCCGCGTTGGATGGTGATTAAAACTACGAAGACTTTCAGGCCGAGCGTCAATTTTCTAAAATCAAATCCGGCATGGTCATAAACAGCGACAGTGTTCGAGGGACTGGTCAGTGTTAACACTGCCAATAGTACAAATACAATCATTGTGGCTGCTCTGAAAGGTTTTTTGGATTAGTCCGTAAGAGTTGTGTGAGAGTTAAGCGCTTACCTTGAGGCGAAGTAAACAATAGATGGAAATTTCATAGAATGATCTTGGTAGAGGCGAACTTCAGCTGGACCGTTCTCCAAGATGTCGCAGATTGCTATCTAGGTATATGTATGGTAAGCTTCGATTAGACTCTGACAGAAGCTTTAATCAGCAAAGGAATAGTTACTGTGAAGCTCGAAGCAATCACGTAAGACCCGACTTGTATTGCATGACGATATTCAATCTCCTGGGTTTCCATCGTTGATTACACAGGAAGAAATTTGTAGAGTCGTCGAGCTCTAATAACTTTGGCCGTTTATAAGGAAATCCTGGAGGACGCTCATGCAAGCAAACTGTGCCAGTTTCCCTCCATCCTCGACCCTAGGCCTCCATCAAAATTACCTGACGTAGACCAAGGGCTATGCTGCCTATGCAACTTGGTGGGCTGGTCAAATTATAACCTTAAAATATAACGGACAAAATAATCGCAGGATACTAAGAATATTGACAAACTCACATACCTTAAACCAGTCAAAAAGGCAAGTATCCGAAGTCGATTCTCATGTCAATGCGCTTGACATCGGCGAAGTAGTCCCTCAAAATATTCTGGTTATACTGTCGAACAATCACGAGCTGATGCATCGCCCTGTCGTGAGATTATAGGTCTCGTAGTTGTGGGGAGATTCTGGAGATTGCAATCACATAAGAGAATCAAAGCGCAGTGTAATCATCAATTTGATGGTGTTTGAAAGTCCAGTACTTCTTTGATTTTGAGAACTGTTTCACCGATCGAAAGTAGACCACTGTAGGACACTGGAAATATAACAATTGTATGTCGAGTTAAAAGATCCGAATTGATTAATCGTACCATGTCAGGACTCGGCGGTTGAGTTATTTTATTGCCACCATGGGCGTTGCGTCGGCGGAACTTTGAGCTACAATTTAGCCAAATCCTGGATGGAATTTACACAGGCAAGTTATCGCTGATAAGTTAAGCAGAGCCAGGCAATATCCAGTTGCATCATTCAAGCAAGGTGAAGTCATAGGGCTTCTTTCAGCGAAAGAAAGACAAGCGCGAAGCCGGATACAGTGGATGCAAGGAAAGTTGTCAACATGAATGCTGGAAAAAGAACAAGCGTATCACTACGAAGGATCGTAGACATCGTGTTTCGCAGACTTTTGAAGTTGTGCAAGGTGCAGAAGGCTCAAGAGAAACATTGATTGTATTTCACAATGAGCGAGTGTTTCAATATGGGAAGAATGGTCAAGCAGGTGAGTCGATGTATTGAGCTCTTAGACAGCTGGCGTCAGGTGGAAAAAAACATCCTGGACCCGGTGTCGTGGTAAAACACGTGGACATCGCGACGCGTCTGAAAAATACACCAGAAAATCGTCAAAAAGATAAGACCAGAATTGCGTAGAAAAAGATAATCAAATAGAGTGAAAACTACAGTACATCCTAGCACTAAGTTAGAGAGACCGTTGTATTATAATTAGGGTATATTCAAGCCTGACTTGAAGCGATAGCCTGAGATACAGGGAGAGTAAATTCAAGCCTTGACGGAGTGGAGGTCTCATTGGAGACGAAAGGTGTTTCAGAGAGCCCAGGTAAACCAAGTTTCATGTCACGAAATATCTTGCTCGACATTATATTGCTTATGGCGATGTCCAAATAGAGAGAAAATATGGTGACTGGATTGCGTCTCTCTTCGGCCACTGAGATAATTTGAGGAATTTTGATGATAATAACGATTCTAAATCACGGACAGTATTCAGGGCCGCTCTGACAATGATAACCCTATATCACTCACAGAAGGTAGATCAAACACTCCTCAAGTAACCGATCCGAAATTCGATGTACTCGGTCCCGTTTGAAAGGAACCCAGAACGTCCATTTCATGCCACCCATCACCGATGCTCTGCTGATAGAAACACGCCACCCGAGCTTCCACAGAACAGCAAGGAAAATCAACAAATCAAAAATCCCACTCGCCACTCCCGCAACATTAAAATTCACAACGGCAAACACTACTGCGCCTCCCAGTGCAAGGCCCAGAAAACCTTGAGCCCAATGATTCGGTTGACAGATCGCGTAAGCTCTCAAGTAAAATACCAGCGAGTTTAGTCCTCGTTGAAGGACTACTAGAACCCCAAAAATATAAGGGCTTGAGGTGCCAATAAACACTCAACCTCGAGAAGAGTGAGACGTAATTATGTTCGATGCCGTTGGCAGGTTTGAAGAGTATAACTCCGATTTGCATGAAGAGCGCCAATGTGAATAGTCTACCGAACGTTTAAAAGCGTTAGAAGTTCGTGCCGTGGTTATAATTAATGTTAAATCTTACCTTGAAGCGAAGTAAACAACTGTAGGGAGCCTGATTGAATGATGTTGGCAGAGACTGTAGTCAGCCACAATGTTCTCCAAGAAATCCAAGATCACAATCTGGGATCCAGAACAAAATAAGAAGAGGCCAGGAAGGAAGAAAAGAAAGGCAGACCGTGGAACTTGACAAGAAGAAATAAATTTCGGTTTGCCTCATCTGAAGCTCAGTGCTAGTACCAGAAATGGAATCACTTGTTTCTGAGTTGGTAGAATGTAGCATTTTGGAAAGAAGAAGTACAATATATTGCGCAAAGGACATTGACCATAGATATAGGTCGTCAGAGGAAACATGATGTAAGTACGTTGTTATTCGTCTCTCCAATCAATTCATAGCAAGCAAGACAAAAAGACTTTTTGTCCAGCCAGGATAAAACGGGCCGTTCAATTATAGAAAAGACCAAAAATTTCAGACGCCGTGGTTGTTGATAGATAAGCTTATACGCACCCAAGTCACCCTATTTTCCACAAGAAAATATTATGTAGCCACAGCCGAAGATGATTCGACCTGCATTCCTGGTTTCTGTAATGGAAGTTGCGGTACTGCCTGAGGGCTAAGTAGAGCAGATGATCTCAAGTCAACAAAAGTATGGGCACATGCCGCCAAATCAATGACGTTGGTATATCACTGATCACGCAGCGACCGCATCCCAATGGCCAGATATCCACGGAGCGAACAAATGGACATAGCAGTGCCTGTTCAGAGCAATGCAGTAGAGTGGCTGAACAAGCGCTGGCTAAGAAGAATTCTCATCCAATTCAAAGGCAATGTGACTCGAATGAATGTGAACCATGCCAACTGAACGCTCGACAACCGGGAAGCCCACAGCCTGGGCAATCACTCCTTCCCCTTCTCCGTCATCGCCACTAGAGCTCCTGCAGGTTCAGGCTGAGCCCTTCAGCTTGGCCGCTTCAGGTAGTATTCAAAAGTGTGAGTTTCAAGTATGACTGCCTTTCAGAGGAAGGAAAGAGGAACGGAGGCAGGTGAGAAGGAGTCAGGAGGGGATGTTTGGGGCGTCATGTTTGCCAGGTCTTTTCGGAAGTCCTCCATTTTTTTATTTTTAGCGAAGTGTAGTGAATCTAGATTTATTTCCAGGTAATTTTTTTTAGATGTGTTGTTGATATATAGCAGGATAAATATGTTCAGAAGAAAGCCGCCAGTGAGAGTCATGTCAAGGTTCAGCGCTTCGGCTTTTCCCGCTCCGGCGCTCTTCACGCTAACGAAAACATTAAGTCATGAGCACCCTCGGTTTTAGTTTTGAGCCGTGATAGAGATTTCGAGGTAAACTAACTATAGAAGATTGTAAGCTGTGTTAGAAATCTATACTCTATCACTTGTGGCAGCGAAGCTACGATTTCTCGTATCATCGACGATGCCGCCCTCAGACCAGGTTTGAGGCCAAAACTTGGGACACAGGAACCACGAAATCCAGCTTCGATTGTGTCAGGGCCTGTGTGGATGTTACGGGACCTTCGGATAGGCCTGGTAGGCCAAGTTTCATGTCTCGAAATATCTTTGATGATATTACACAGCTTATGGTGGTGTCCAGATAGAATGTGTAGAGTGTCCAGTCACTAGCGACTGTACTTCGGACCAGCCATATGAACTGAGGTATTTTTATGGCTATAGCCAGTCTAGATCATGGTTATTTGGATCGTTCCGTACACGGTGGAGACACACTCACAGGAGATACAGCAGAGTGTCCTGCAGCATTCGATCCGTAACTTGGTTCATGCGCCTGCGCCTGAAAGGAACCCAGAATGACCAGAGCAATCCCGACTTCTGTTTCATTGGTCTATCTGCGTAGAGCGCGGGACGACGCCCCAGCTTCCACAAAACGGCGATAAATTTAAGAAGATCAAATGCAATAGCGCCCACGCCAGGAAGACCAAAAAGCAAAACTGAAACCACTGTAATATTTACCAAGAGGAGAAGAAAGAAAGATGGAAGTCGAGGGTTTGGCTTATACAGCGCACGAACTCGTAAATAAAGAATGGAGCTGGTCAGTGTGCGTTGAATGGTAAGTAAAATAGTGAACAACCAACTGATAGAATGCCAAAATCTCATCTGCAGAAAAACGGGGAAGCAGAAATAAGGTAAGCCCGTAGGCCCGCCTCCAAAACCACCAGCGAGATCAACCACCAGAAAGAAGACGAAAAGCGCCAACGTAAATGTTCTATCTCGAAGATAAGTCGTTGCTTTGAATTCTGCACATCCTCGAAACTTACCGCGCAGTTGAATAGATAAGGGAGGGAAGCTGAATTGAATGTTCATGAAAAAGTCGGATGTCTGCTGGAATGTTCTCAAGGATATCCCAGGCCATGATCTAACAAAAAATTTGAAGTAAGACACGGAAATTCGAGGTCATGTTTGAAAGCTCACTGTGAAGCCAGCCACGATAAAGTAAGCCTCCTCCCGAGCCAGATCAGACATGGCTTAGAATAGAGAGTTGAATACAAGCATAGGGAGGATTTAGAAAGTAGACGGCTGCCAGTCATAGATTATTTATACCATCGACTACAAGAGTTAAATATTCAAGATGGAAGAGCGTTTTAAGCGCTGATAGTAAAATTAGCTAACTGTTCGATTCACCCAAGCGGAAGAAGTGTTTTACCCCCCCAATAAGTACAGATAAATCTTAGAGGGATTGATCGGGGACTGTGTGGCATCTGGCGTGGGTTGATCAAGAGCAAATGGAGCAGTTTTGGCTGAAGACACGGTTGAGCACAGTGGTAACGAGAAATAAGCAGAAGCAAGGAAGACATAAATGTTTCGCGTACAATAAGGGATGGTTGATTCGTATTCATTGTACTTGTGACACCTAAAACCTTGGAATATCGATTTCACTGTTAGTTATCGGTCTTCCATATCACGGAAAATTGGAAAATTGTCGCCTTTGTCATCAGCAGCGATGAGCCTGAGCAGATGTGGCAGGCGGAGGAGGTAAATAGATGCACCAGGCTTTGTTTCATTCAACCCACTAAGGTTGACAATCATCTAAAGATAAGATCGTATTCAAATACGCCGAGCAAGCTCCTCCGCTTTTCAGGGCCATACAGAATGACCAAAACGGCGAGCTGTCCGCAGAATTCGGAGCTGTCCAGCTACGCTGTTGACGGAGGGTGAGGCGATGAACATACAAGAATAATCGCGAACTCACTGATGGTCAATAATGTCCTTTAATAGACCAGGATCCGCGCAAACCGTTCCTAATGCTCAGATTCCGCTTCATCAACCACTAACGCGAATCTCCACTGGGTTGTACGCCCCTTCCTTCGAACCACCCATCCCAAATATTCTCCAACTTAGGCTTGAACCACCAAAACAGAATTCAGAGATGGATGTTGGTCAGAACAACCATCCTTGCAGGTTGAAATGACGAATGAGGTAGAATAGAGACTTGGCAAGGCAAGCTTTCGGCGTCGTTGAACGAGACGAGGCAATTGGGTGAAGCAAGGCCGTCCTTAATGGTGTCGAGAGTGGGAGACGAGGAGTCGCCACGAGATATCGACCTCGATCATTGACAAGATTTCCTCCCATCTTCACTGATCCAGCTTGGCCGATATCCGTCAACGGCTGCGTTTCATCCCATAACGCAACCCCTGGGCCGATCCGTAATGCTGGTCATCGTTCTCTCTCTTCTCGTCATCCAGGTCGCAGAAGCATTCGACTTCAGCCTGCACCATCCATCACAGCGCAAGATGGTGATATTTGTTGACAAGGAAAGCCTTGAAGTGTGCCCTCACTAGAGCTTGTCTTTGCAGCAGACATCCGCAACGTGAGGGGACATCCTGCTCATGATGTTTGAAAACAGCGCAGGACGCGATGCACAGTGGCGAAAGTGAGGACATGGCGAAGATGAGAACGTGTTGGCAATGTTGTATGGTAGGCGCGGCGGGAAAGAGACGACAGGATGATAAACCTCGCGGAGTTCAAGTACGAAGATTAGTTACGACTTCCACCATCGTTTGGCAGACAGCAAAGGGTTGTCTAACTTGAGGTTAAACCGACCAGGAGCTCAGGCAGCGGAAAAACTCGAACCTCCTCTTCTAACCCGCCATATCAAATCTCAGCCAACTTCAGCTTGCTCCACTCCGCGCAGCGGACGACAACGCATTCCTCAAAGACGTGATGATGCAAGCCCTCGAATTTCAGTTTTCATCGTAATCCTCGTTTGTGTCTGCCGGTATTCAAGACCGAGCAGATAACCGTCCTTGAGAGGATATAATGATGTAATGAGAGTCGTCCGAAGTCGGGAAAACGTGGAACGGAAGGCAAGTCAATGACGGAGCGAACATGAATGGGAGATATAAAAAGATAGAGTGGGGCTGGTGTTAGGAGGGCATTCATCGGTAGAGAGGACTCCAGGTTTATGTTTGCTTCAAGAAACCTTCTCGTAGGACAACCGCGCCAATCTCTCCTAGAGAAGACTCGATGTCGAGTCCATCTATCTGAAGAGATGGCTACGAAGATGGGCAGTACCAACTGGCAGCAGGATAGGCGTCACAGCGTCCCGAAGAAGAAACACCAATGTTGGTGAAAGCTGAAAAGCCAGTGAGGATGAATGTGTTAGTAGAAGAATAAAGTACGAGAGATCCTCGGTACGTACTTTATATTTTCCATTCAACATCGTCATTTCAGGGATGAAAAACCACATCTCCGTGCACCAAAAGATCTGACTTTGGCCCAGCGTCCAGTTTTTGTCGTAGCGACTACACATATTTTTGGTTCTTCAAAGTTTTATGGTCCCAAGGTAGAGGTATGTAGTTCCTAATGCATGGCGTGAAGAAGAAAATAAAGGTAATGTCCAAGCGGTTCTCCTTAAGATCAAAGGCAAAAAGGAGGCGTATTTTGGAGGTGCATGTGGTCATGTCGATCACACTAAATCTGAAATCGGGCCAGGTTGTCCAACCATTGTGGTGGTGTAGTGAAATAAATAATTTTCGTTCTCGCCACGGTGAGTTGAACTTGGCCATTGTCATCACGTGCATATATATTTACGCGTCGCGTCCAAACTTGAAATCAGGGGCTCAGATCTAACGGAAGTACTCATACTCAAATGGTAGGGATAGAATGATCAAGGAGAACTTTGGCGTACAGAAGCATGCATTAATACGATATAATAGTCTGTAGGTGTCCATGCGAATGAGCCCTTGAAGTGTGCAATAATTATGCTAGATCATCGAAAATGATAGAATTCACCTATTTCGACTGTGAAAATCTCTACAGCTTGATATAAGACAGAAGACTACTCACGGTAATCCACAGTCAGAGTTAGCGACCTTAGCATAATCAACGTCGATACGGCCCAAAGCGACGGCCTGCCCGTTCGTCAGAGCGTTCATCGCTCCAAGTGCAATATTGAAGTTGCTTGGAGACGCGTCAATACCGAGTACGTAGATGCTCGCGCCCTGATATGTGAGCTGCCAGCAGGTGCCACAGGCAGGCGAGTTGTATCCTGTGATGGCGGGGACGCCGCCGATGTATGGGAAGCGTGGAAGGGTTGGGAAGGTAGTGTATCCCTTGGTCAAAAGACCGTTGGTTCCGTCCGAGCATGCGACGGTGGCCAAGGACGCGTCGCTGTCATAATTAGTATCATAGGATACAGAGACTGCGCTGATGAGAGGGAGAATGGCAGCACTGAGGATAGCAGCGAACTTCATGTTGATAATGTGTATTGAAGCAGGGTGAAAATAGAGGCTGAGATGGTGGAAGGTTCGATGCGAGTGAATATCAAAAATTTTCCAGAACATGTTGGCTTTTATAATAATATCTGCAGATGCGCTCTTCTCAAACAAAGATTCTATACATTGAAACGCACCGTCCAAGCGGCTAAATTGTCAGCGAGAAATACCCATTTTGTTTGGTGGCTCCACAGCTGTGCACAAGAGTCAATGAAGAATGTATCTCGTTGCCAGAAGCGAGCTACGCCCTTCTTTCCAGGCGCGTTTAGCGGACGATAATTGAAGCGTGGCGTCACAGTCGGTATAAATACCCCAGATGGTGAATGTCTAGAAGGCGAAAGAGGATCAAGTTATATGACCCGTATGACTTCTCTTCGGCAAATTCCTCAGAGCCGGTGCAAGAGAACCAATGCATGTTGATAAATAATTGGTTCTAATCAGTGAAAACAAATGAGATCTCGAGACGGCTTGTTGGATATTAGTACTGGGTAGATTCCTAACTCCTTAATTCCTACAGCCGAGAAGCAGATTGGGGAAAGCGAAGACGAAGGAACAGAATCAAGTCGAGGATCTAGAAGTAGGCCGGTGTCGGCACTCGGTGCGTCTCAGTCGCTCGACGAATAGCTCGACGAAGACGAATAAGTCGTCAGGACTGATACTGATATCCGAAACGAAAGACTTAAAATGGGTGGGATTGATGCGCTCGTAACCTTAGGAAGGTCGTAGTCAAGGACATGAACGTATATCGGCCAGCGAAAAACCCTTTCGATCTGGGTACTGAAAAGTGGAATATCGAAGTCGATGAACGAGCAAATGACCAGAGCCCCGACTTCCAAATCCGCTCCTTGCAATGCGCGGTCTCGAGTATCCCAGTATCCCCAATCATGGACATCGAATATCCAAATCGGTTCATTGAACGACGACCTCCAGCCGCAGCGTCCTCTTTTTCCAGTTCCCTTTTCTGTCTTCCGAGCCACCTCCATTGACCCAGCCGCTCCTCCTCCTCCTCCTCGCGTACACCACTTCGAGTCATGGGCAATGTTCCCTCTCAAGGGTGAAGCTTGAAGCGCAGGACCTGCCAATGTTCGTCTGATCGCCACGATTCATTTGACCTGAGATCCACATCACCAGCACCCATAGAACATATAGTTTCCCTCGACCTTGCATAGTGGAAGCCAAAGACAGAGTTGGTTAACGTAGAGTGGGTGTATGCGTCGCCGCCAGGGAGGTACATAGGACAGGGATGTTGATGTTGGACATGGAGGGTGAGGTAAAACGCGGGGTAAAGTCTATACATGCGTTATTAAACATCGGCGTATAGAGCCTGCGCTGGACCATTGCAAATGCAACGAATCGGGGAGAATGGGAGATGGGTTCTCGGACAGGCAGGAGAGCGCTACGATGACGCGACGTGGCTAAGTCCCGAGATATATCAAAGTCGATATCCAACAAAAACCGACGAGGGCACAATCCACGTCGATGATAACATTGGTCGCGTAGATTGGAAGAGGCGATAAACTATTGTTGAGGCCTTCCAGGTGACCCTGGTGGGGTGCACCAGCGAATATAAAAGGATGAGGTGGTGACGGTGACGCCGAGCAGCGATGAAGGCATGTTCTGACTGCCGACAACGAAGCGGCGTCCAATTAGAGGCATCATCCCGAGCATCATCCCGAACATCATCCCGAACATCATCCCCAACATCCATAAACCCAGACCTTCTGCCCAGTCATACCAGATCCAGAATAACTTTGAGTCACTCCCTTCCGAATGGGCCCACGACGTATTCTTCGACATAGTCACGGTGACGATCCAAGCCTTTGAGTGCCGAAAAGCCAGCATATAATCGTTCTCGAGGCGACTCGGGATTAAGCAACTGTTCTGATGCGGCCACGCTGGATTTTCCGGTGAGAAAGTGTGAGGCAGAAGGGAGAGCGAGCTATGTAGGCTGGGAGGGTGTCGATGGGGATCGGAAAGGTGAGGTAGGTAGAGGTGTACGAAGAGGTGACGACGCGTATGTGGTAGAGGGTACGATTTCGAGTCATGGTTTGGCCACGGCATGGAACGAGTGCGCCAATCCCCTTCGAAGAGAAGAGTTATAGGCTGGTCCATTTGGAGTAGAGGAAATCCAGGATTAACAAGAAACGCTGACGTTTGCGAGGCTGAGCAGATGACAAAAGCGAAAGCGTTAGACTCAGTAAAGAGAAAGTACGAGTAACATCAAGTTTACCTCTCTCATGTTTGTTGACAGCGTCTTTCCTGAATGTTAGAGAATGAAATTTATTTCCAGTTCCCTGTGAGCTAAAAGATATAGCTTCGGTGATGGTCGAGAAGTGACCTTTGGACCATGACTCCATGAGGACCCTTGAGGGCTAATTGTTGCCCTGGGAGGAGAGAGAGTGGCGGTTACCAGACGCTGTGGGTCGAGCCCGGATGGTTGGTAGTCAACGAAAAGCGCAGAAATAAAATTGGGTCGTATAGCAATCCCTCCAGAGTTCGTTGTAAGGTGCAAAATTATTCCCAAACAATGCTGGGATGTTGATATTACATCTTGAGATCGGCCTGAGCTGCCAAACCATGGTGACTGGAAGTGGTAGAGAGAAAGAAATGAATTCTGGCCCGTTGAACTTGGCGCAGGTAGCATCACGTGGCCCTATTTACGCCTCACGTCGGGAATCAGGGGCTCGGGTATCGGGGGAAAATGCTCTAATTCGAATGGTTCTTCACTATATTCAGTGAAAGGTCATTCTAAACCTAGTAAACGCGAGGGAACGCGAATCTAAGCCCTGAGGCCGAAAAAGCATGGCATCAGGACCGATGATCGACTAAAGCGCCGAGATACTCGTCCTGAAAAAGCTAAAACCTCTACAATGATCAAAAGCTAATGTACATTCAAGGCGTAATTCGAATTATCTATTCGTCAAAAACACCCTTTGCCCAGCAGACAATTGACTCCTCACTCGATGTGAAAGCTGAAGTTGCGAATTCAAATGGAGGACTGGGAAACCTCTCTTCACTATTGAGTGAAGTTGTAGCCTCAGCCAAGCCCGGAAGACCAAGCTTCATATCTCGGAATACCTTGGAAGCAGTGATACTGCTAACAACTATATCCACATAAACGCTGCACGCAACCCAAGTGAGAGACTCCCAATGGTGATTTGTCCACACGAGTAAGATAATTTGTGGAATTTTGATGACAATAGCCAGCCTGAGCCGTACCAACGGTTAGTCAGGAAAATAAATTTTTACATACGAGAAAATAATCACTTACAACACGTATACGAGACTATCCACTAGGAACCGCCCTCGAATTCGATCAACACGGCCTGGTTCGAAAGGACTCCAAAATCCACGTCGTCCTCCCGATTTTCCCATCTCCCTCCCAGGAGGTTGCCATCCAAGTTTACAAAGAATCGCAATGAAAATACAGACATCAAACATCCCACAAGCCACCCCGGAAAACTCAAACAACGTCGTGGCAACAACAATGACCACTACCAACGCCGCTCCAAAGAATGCCTGAATATAACGATTCGAGATGTAGAGTGCGTGCACTCGCAAGTAGAACAACATCGAAGTCGTTCCTCGTTGGAGAACAGAAGCGATTACATAGACATATGTCATGTTGACTCTGCTGTTATGACTGTGAATGAGGTTGGCCATGAACCATACGAATGTGGATAGTCTGCTTATGGATTAGTACTCGGTTCTAAGGTTTGTTAAGGCGATTAGTAAACGCACCGTAAAGCTTCATAAACGATGTTAGCGAGGCTCAGAGGGAATTCTTGAAACAAGCGCACATCTTCTGGAATAAATTCCAGAAAATCCCAAAGCGTGACCTGGAAGTACCTTAAAGATCGATAAGAATCCCGTAGAAAATAGGCACTCACTGTGAAGCATGACACGATGAAACTATGTTGTCTCCACGTTGCGAGAGAGCCAATGAATATACCAGGGATAAAAGGCAAAGCTGGATAGAAACACATCGCTGCGTCGTTCGGTGTCCTCGTAGGAGGCAAGGAGACGAGTTAGAATCCAAAAATCTTCCGTGCCATTAATATATTGAGAGATGTTGGAATTTCGCATTCATCTCTACTTATCATCGCTTTACTAGATCTTAACCTGTGCACTCTATCTTTAGTTACCAGATACACCTTGGTCCTTCATCATGATTACATACTATACAGATACTCACTAGTAGTTACTCATCCCAGTTATATGCTTACTTGCATCTTTAGCTACTGTTCTACCTGGTTATTGCTCTAGTACTTACTCTCTAGTATATATACACTGTACATTAGCTACTGAACCCTTAGTCTCCTCTAAGCCCTCTATCGAGGCACTATCTACTTGACTACTGCTTGGAGGTCTACGCTACTCTGCACTAGGAACTCCGGACACGCAGGAGAGCGCTGCGATGAT
Source organism: Crepidotus variabilis (assembly GCA_015657495.1). NCBI lineage: Eukaryota > Fungi > Basidiomycota > Agaricomycetes > Agaricales > Crepidotaceae > Crepidotus > Crepidotus variabilis. The sequence continues at coordinate 117,731 of MU157911.1, forward strand.
GCGACGTGGACGAGTTCTGAGATATCTCAAAGTCAACATCCAACAAAAACCGACGAGGGCACAATCCAGGAACCCATGAGGGACGTCGATGATAACATTGGTCGTGTGGATTGGAAGAGGCGTTAAAGTATTGTTGAGGCCTTCCACTGCCAGGTGACTCTGGTGGGGTGCACCGCCGAAGATAAAAGGATGAGGTGGTGACGGTGACGGTGAGCAGCGATGAAAGTGCGTTCCGACTTCCGACAGCGAAGCGGCGTCCAATTAGAGGCATCACCCCGAGCATCATCCCGAGCATTATCTCGAGCATTATCCCTAACATCCATAAACCCAGGCCTTCCCTTCTGCCCAGTCATACCAGATCCAGACTAACTTCGAGTCGCTCCACTCCGAATGGGCTCGACGACGTATTCTTCGACAGAGTGATGATCCAAGCCTTCGAGTGCCGAAAAGCCACCGTAGAATCGTTCTCAAAACGACTCGGGACAAAGTAACAGTTCCGATGAAGTGAAGCTGGATCTGTGAGCGAGAAAGAGTGTGGCAGAAGGGAGACTGGGCGATGTTAACGAGGAAGGTGTTGATGAGGATCGGAAAGGTAAGGTGGATAGACGTGTACGAAGGGGTGACGACGCGTACAGTGGTGGAGGGTACGATTTCGTGTCATGGCCGGCCACGGCATGGAAAGAGTGCACCAATCCTCCTCGAAGAGGAGAAGAGGTGTGCGCTGTGCATTTCGAGGAATGAACAGGTAAGAATCCGGGATTGACAAGAAACGCTGACATTCGCGAGTCTGAAAAGATGACAAAGGCGAAAGCGTTAGACTCAGAGCAAGGAGAAAGTACGAGTAACATGAAGTTTACCTCTCCCATATTTCCATGTTGACAGTGTCTTTCCTGGGTGGTAGACGATAAAAATATTCCCAGTTCCCCGCAAACTGAGATATATAGCTTCGGTGATGGTCCAGAAGTGTTCGTTGGACCATGAGGACTCTCGAGGGCTAATGGTTGCAGATACCCTGCAAAGAGAGAGTGGCGGTTACCAGACGTTGTGGTTCGAGCCTGGGTGGTTGGTGGTCAACAAAAAGCGCAGAAGTAAAGTTGGCTCGTATAGTCGTCCCTCCAGAGTTCGTTGTAAAGGTCGAAATTATTCCCAAGCGATGCTGAGATGCTAATACCCAAACATCCGCCTTGGCTTCTCCTCAAGATGAGAGGCAGAGAAAGTGGGGTATTATTGAGGTTTACGTGGTCATATTGAGCGAATACATCCTGAGATCGGCCTAAGCTGCCAAACCATGGTGACTGGAGAGACGGACGTCGGAATATAAGCTCTCGCCAATTGAACTTGGCGCAAAGGAACATCACGTGCCCCTATTTACGCGTCGCGTTGGGAATTAGGGGCTCAGGGGCTCAGTATCGGGCGAAAATGCTAATTGACCCCCTAAGCATGAGTATCGCGCCCTAATTCGAATAATTCTTCACCATGACCAGTGAAAGGTTATCTTAATTCTGAATAGCGGCTAAAAGTGAGAGCTCCATGACGTAGACGCAGCCTTAAAAAGTTCTTAAGGCTCGCCTATCTTGAGTCTTTGCTAGCTACTCATCGTTTAAGGTTTAGAATAGGCACAACACGAAATTAAATCTGTGGGTGGGCGCCGACAGTAGAGTAAACGATGAAGGAGCTTCAGCCAAGCCAACAATCGTAGGCTTAACAGGATTACTGTGGCTTTATGAGGGAGATAGTATTCGACTTACTTGAAGACACGATATTATGTCGTCTCAAAGTCGCGAATGAATCACCAATACACTAAAAACAGCTACAGGACCTCAGAAACATTCACTCCTCGCAAACCCGACGCAATACTGGATTTGAGGCTGCTAACAATTCCATTCCCGAGAATCTCTTGAATTATAGTCTGAGACAGAAATGTTCCCCATTCCCCCATCTCAGTATCTAAACGCCGAATCCGAAAAAGCAGGACATCAGGGCCGCTGATCGACTGAAGCATCGAGATACTCCTCCTGAAAAAGCTAAATCATCTAACATGATCAAAACATAATGTACATACAAGGCGCGATTCGAATTAACTTATTTGTCTTTTCAAAAACCCTCTGCCCAGCAGACAATTTATACCTCACTTGAGGTGAAAGCTGAAATTTCGACTCTAAATCGAAGACCGGACAGCATCTCTTCACTATCGAGTGAAGTTGTAGCCTCAGCCAAGCCCGGAAGACCAAGCTTCATATCTCGGAATACCTTGGAAGCAGTGATACTGCTAACAACTATATCCACATAAACGCTGCACGCAACCCAAGTAAGAGACTCCCAATGGCGATTTGTCCACACGAGTAAGATAATTTGTGGAATTTTGATGACAATAGCCAGCCTGAGCCGTACCAACGGTTAGTCAGGAAAATAAATTTTTACATACGAGAAAATAATCACTTACAACACGTATACGAGACTATCCACTAAGAACCGCCCTCGAATTCGATCGACACGGCCTGGTTCGAAAGGACTCCAAAATCCACGTCGTCCTCCCGATTTTCCCATCTCCCTCCCAGGAGATTGCCATCCAAGTTTACAAAGAATCGCAATGAAAATACAGACATCAAACATCCCGCAAGCCACCCCAGAAAACTCAAACAACGTCCCGGCAATGACAATGACCGCTGCCAACGCCGCTCCAAAGAATGTCTGAACATAACGATTCGAGTTGTAGAGTGCGTGCACTCGAAAGTAGAACAACATCGAAGTCGTTCCTCGTTGGAGAACAGAAGCGGCTACATAGACATATGTCATATTGACTCTGCTGTTGTGACTGTGAATGAGGTTGGTCATGAACCATACGAATGTGGATAGTCTGCTTATGGATTAGTACTCGGTTCTAAGGTTTGTCAAGGAATTAAGTAAACGCACCGTGAAGCTTCGTACACCAGCGAAGCTAGTCTGAGTGGGTGATCTTGAAAAAGGCACACATCTTCTGGAACAAACTCTAGAAAGTCCCAAAGCGCGATCTGGTGACAAGATTAATAATGAAAGGGAATATATTTTGAGCGCAGGTACTCACTGTTAAACACGATATGATAAAACTATGCTGCCTCCAGGTTGCCAGTGAGACAGTAAACGAGCTTGGAACGAAAGGAAAAGACGGATACAAGCACATCGAAACCTCCTCGCCAAGTGAGCTAGTCTCAAGCAGTCCAAAGAAGTGGTACTAGGAGAGGTGTGCTGGACTGGTCTCTTCGCCATTAATAGACTCCAAAGACAACAGAGCAACCGGAAACAATCCGACACAGAGGGGCCGAGAAATCGACTGTGCTTGTGAGTTGTTGAGAGCAAGGCTTGACCTGTGAGACGTCAGCCGATAGTTTTTTTTCGCACCAGTGGGTAAGAAGTACTAACCCTATCGACCATAAGTTCTTGGCAGAGATAATCACGCGCAGCACACCGACTTACTACCAAACTTAGCCACGAGAACCCACCGCAGGGCTTCGCCAACTTCGAATTCGCTTGATACATCTCGGCATCCGGTGAGTTATAGAAAACATGTGAATGTCTAAAGTTTTGTGAGAGACGGTGAGCAACTAGAAGGAGGAAGAGTTTGTGGAACTCACTAGTGCCCGGCTTGGTATCGATAGTTCAGCCAACAAATAAAATATACTAATCATTTGCTGATTTTTCTAGGCAAAGAACGACTGGAATTCGAAGAGGCCGTTGTATTGGCGCACGCGGAACTAGTGAGACTGGAATTCCACACTCTCAATCTGGCTGGCAACAGAGTTTAACGTCATCAGCGTCGAAAGCCATGCTGCCAATGAGGTTCCTTTCACTCGACGCCTGAGTTCACACTGTTCGAATTTGTGAGGAGTTCTCTGGGTGGATTGCCTAACTCGTACCAATATTCGTCGCTCGACACCCGTGACAATGTTCGATCTCTGTCGAGTTTTCAGCTCGCTCAAGTAACCACACTGAAGCAGAGGACCATGTGTCATGACAATGAGAGTTATCGTGAATGGAAGAGAGAAGCGTTGGTTGATGCAATGTGTCAGGAAACGACGGGGACGAAACGTGATGTCATTGCTGTGACCAGAAAGCCTTCAGAACCGTCCACCTCAATCGGCTTCGTAAAAAGAAAGAGTTTACAACCCAAGATGTTTAGGTTTCCCCAGGGAAGCGTGAATATCGTACAAGTGAAGTACTGGAAAAAAAGCATCTACACCTCGCTCGAAAATTTAGTCCGGGATAGTGCTATTCTAAACTCTGAATTCGACGGCGCAACCGCTGCTGACGAAGGTTCCGACAGTCCTGGTAATCCGAGTTTCATGTCTCGAAATATTTTTGACGACATGACGCTGCTGATTACTATGTCGACGTACATACTGCAAGCCACCCATGTGAGTAACTCCCAGTCATGGTTCGTCTGAACGAGGAGAATTATCTGCGGAATTTTGATAAGGATTGCCAAGCTGAAACATATTGAGTAACTTTCTGACCATAGTCGCATGTGTACTCACAGAACATAGAGAAGGCTATCCCGTAAGAACCGTTCTCGAACCTGATTAACATGATTACGCTTGAATGGTCTCCAAAAGCCCCATCGATTTCCCGATCTTCCAGCTTCTGCTCTCGGCTGCTGGACAGCAGGTTGCCATCCAAGTTTCCACAAAATCGCGAAGAAGATACAGACATCAAACACCCCACATGCCACACCAGAAAATTCAAAAAATGTCCCTGCGATTACGATAACCGCTACCAAAGCAAGGCCGAAAGATATTTGGACGTAGCGATTTGACTGATAAAGGGCGTGAACTCGTAGATAAAACAGCATGGATGTTGTGCCGCGCTGAAGTACGAAGAATGCGACATAGAGGTGGCTCATGTTCACTTTCGGATTGCTGGTATGAATGATATTGGATATGAACCAGGCCACCGTCGATAGCCTACCAACTCATGAGTCAAAGCTTTGTGTGAGGTGGCCAGGGAGCTTACCTTGCAGCTTCATAAACGACGTAGGCGAGTTTCAGAGGGAATTCTTGAAACAAGCGCACATCTTCTGGAATAAATTCCAGAAAATCCCAAAGCGTGACCTGGAAGTACCGTAAAAATCGATAAGAATCCTGTAGAAAATGAGTACTCACTGTGAGGCACGACACAATGAAGCTATGTTGTCTCCACGTTGCGATAGAGCCAACGAATGTACCGGGGACAAAAGGCAAAGCTGGATAGAAACACATCGCTGCGTCGTTCAGTGTCCTCGTAGGAGACGAGGAGACGAGTTAGAACCCAAAAATCTTCCGTGCCATTAATATATTGAGAGAAAGCCGTCGTCGGATGCAATACACTTCATTTAGAGTTAGCTCTAGAGTGGAGTCTCCGTCGGTGGAATCCTACTTGGCCTAGTTCATCAAGAACCGTCGAAAATCGTAGATTGTCCTTGATCGAACAGACAAGGAGGCGTCAGAGATCAAGGACGCCCGAAGGTTCCTGACGCTCATGATCAGTCAGAGCACCACAATTGCGCCAAATTCAATGAAGATCATCACTGGGCGGCTTGGCATCCTCCACGCCGCCAGATAAATCTGGTCTTGTCATCTGAAACATTCATGGCCTGGCTTCGTCAGTGGCTTCGGAAACTAAAATAACTGTGACATACCTCGTGCCAACATACCCAAACCCTCCATCACGAAATGCCCACCGTTTGGAAATTCTAGAGGTATGTTAAACGATTTGGCTTGGTAAAATTCCAATGCGACTGACATATTCTGGCCAAAACAGCCTTGAAAACCCGAAGAAAAACGAGAGTAGCGGTGAGATAATGGCTTTAGGACGGCTCCAATAACCAGCTCTTCAGTAGTGGCGTCAACGCCACCAACTGTCAATATTGCTCGATGCCGGCTTGCAACCCGATATCTGTGACGAGTAGTGAATTCAAGGGAGCCGGAAAGCTAGCCTGAGATGAGGCTGGGCATTCTCATCCATGCGTTATTAACGAGAATCATATACCGGTCGGCCTCGAAGTAGCGCTTTTATTATAAGTAAACAGCTGTTGCTTCAGAATTACTTTCAGACTATACAGAGAGATTTCAGGATCGTGTTGGGAAGGAGAAGATGTGTCGGTTGTCGGTTCGGTTGTCCGTTGATTGGCATGTCATTGTGTTGTTTGGCTCAGCACCCAAGTTCAAACTCCACGGCATGCCAAGGTTGACCATATGAATTACCCTGTCGTGTGATCGTAAGTGAGAGAGCGACAATCGCAGTATTTCTACGAAAGAAACTATAAGCACGTTTGCAAATTCTTTGAATATTTGAACGCTGATTTTTAACGAGACCAATCATTTATATAGGTTCGGCGTAGCGGGTGGGGTTCAAAGATGGAGGGGAGAGTAAACAGTCCTGGTCGGGATTGACTAGGTCTCCAGGGATGTTTACTAACTTACTAAGGGGTACTGATCCACTGACAGAAATAATTTTTACTCTCAATCGTTGAAACAATACGACAAGTCTTCGACCAATTCTCGAAATTGAGAAATCGACCATCTGATTAATGAACGGGCGCAGTGCTGAATTAGAATATGACATTTTTAAGCTACGCTCCGTTTAGGTTTTAGACTTCAACTGAACCCTTTGTCTCCGTTTCACCTTGGATGGATGAGACACCAGGGTCCGATAATCCGACTGAGGTGAAGACTGTCAAAGTCTTCTCAGAGTCTCCGTTTAACCACGACCGCCCTAACTTCATATCGCGGAAGATTTTGCAAGATATGATGCAGGTAAAAATTGGGTCCAGTAGCACTGTGGAGACCAACCAGTAATCACTGCTTCGAACGGTGAGATACGCGATCTGAGGAATCTTCAAGAGGATTGCTATCCTGAGAATACCATGAAATAATGAGCGACTAGAGGACAATTGACAATAGAAACTCACACTACATAATAAAGGCTGTCCTGAAGTATTCTATCCGCAAAATCTCGCTCTCGGTTTTGTTTGAAAAACATCTTGTATCTCCCAAGGACCTCCTCACTCCCCCCGCTCGGATGTACAGCTGGTAGCCACCCAAGCTTAAAGATAATGGCAGCAAAAATAAAAAGGTCAAACGCGCCAGTAGAGATACCAGCGATCAGGTTTGAGAGAACCCCTCCGGCCAGGATCGCCAGAATAGAAGCTCCAAAGAAGGCCTGTATATAGCGATTTGATTGATATAGTGCATCAACTCTGAGATAGAGGAGGAGTGATGTCAGGGCACGCTGAACAATGAGCAATATCCGATGGCTGAGGGGATCACTAGTTTCGAGGCCATGGACTACGCTGCCAACAACGCTTGGTTTTCCATTTGCAAAGGAGAAATGGAATTGACTGGCAGTGATTAGAGCTTGAACAAAAGCCGCCAGAGTGACTATGCTTTAAGTGGTTAAGTTGATGAAATGGCAGAATCAGTTTCGAGTGGCTCACCGTGCACTCAAATAAACGATAGTGGGAAGTCGTATCCGGTACTCTTTTAAAAGTCTGACATCTTCGGGAACATACGTAACGAAGTCCCAAGCTACAATCTAAAAGAATTGAGTACAATCAAAAGTGGAAATCTATCGAGGCTCGTACCGTGAGGCTTGCAACGATGCAACACCCAAGCAGCCTTGGTTGCGGAATTGAATTTGGGAAGTGATTTGAGTCATACCATTCCATAATATAATGTGAGGAGCAGCGAAACAGGAGCGTTCAGGATGGGCTATCAGTCCAAGCAGAGCCAGCACAGTCTTGGATGAAGGATAGAAAAAGGATGAAGGCAATAAGAACACTTTCATACGGGCTAGATATCTCTTATATCGCGACCCGAGCGCCCAAGAATCATTCAATAAATGTACCGGAACTTCGGCAGCAAGAAGCTTCCAAGGTTATCAGCCGCCTAAAGCAAAGAGAATGCATTCGAACATGGAGCCAACTGTTTTTGTCTTGTTTCAAATAAAGATAGAGAACACCGCGAGAGATAGAAGATTTCCTCGTGATTTGGTTTGTTGCAGACTTGCAGTAACCATGGTTTCGATTGTGCCGCAAATAGGTTGGCCTCGGGCTGGGAGCACCGGGTGTAATACCTTCACCAACGTACCATCTAATAGCAGCTTATAATGGAGAGAGTCAAACGGGGGGTTTATGAATCACAGTCGTAAGTTCACTAGCAACTCAGTGCTATGAGAAGAGCCATAACACGGCGGAAATGGTGTTGCTGCCGAGGGCAATGCCCCAGTTTGCCTATCCAGGAAGAGCTGGGTAGGAAGTACTATGATAGCAAAGAAAACCTGCTCTTCACACGGTAAGACTCAACGAAACACCATGAACATACGACAATCTTCGGGCCGTAGCAATTCTTACCCTAAAAAATCGGGACATACTGAGTCTTTGTTCATGATGGCTTTTTCTGTGTTCATCATCACCATTCGACCAAGCAGTCAATTAGGCCAAAATTGCACGCACTGGTTCAACGAGCATGGGTTCTTTTTCTAGGCTTCGCTGCTTTATTGTGATGTAGAGAACATCTCAGAGCTTCCTCAGTAGATTGAGTTAACTTAAACGCGGAACATCTGAAAACCTTATCAAACAAGGTATCAGATGCACCTGATAACATTGCATTAGACAACCGTACCATGAGGAGAAATATTGAAAAGTCTTGGCCCATACACTTTCATGAGGTCGTGGAGAATTTGACAGCTATGAAATAAGATGATAAGCCAAGTCATATAGCCTCATACTAACAAGGGACTAAGCTCAAATACCATATAAACAAGTTCAATGCTGAAATCTACCAGCCACTCCAAAAGTCGACTTTCGACCCCCAGCTCTAAACAACGATGAGACTTAGCTACACTTCAATCATCCTCTTCCTTGCCACCCTCAGCGTTGGCGTGGCAGCTGCTCCTGCTGAAGATGCCGTTGACTGCATCCCCAAGCGCCGCGACGAGATGACCCGCCGTGAAGCTTGTAACTGCGGCTACGGCTGTTAGAGGTACGATGACCAGAACAGACGTCGTGGTCAAATGAGTAATCAAACTCATACCATCGGTTCATATTAGACGCCAGAAACGAAAGACTGAAGGAGGAAACTGTGAGACGTCGCGTTGGCCATTGTGAGGTTTTCCAAATAAAACGTAGAATCAAAATCAAATAGAAATGTGTAAGAATTAGAAAGAAACAAAAATTCGTGAACGAAGAGGAGACCGTCGCTTGGATATAACTCGAAGGACTAGTATAAGCCAGGCAGCTGAAAGCCGGGGCTAGCCGACCCCTGTGCTCCAACCAAGCATGGGCACAACGTCAGTCTAAGAGACGGTCATCCGAGAGCGTCGCGCGTCGGCCGCCGAGAACTGCGAGTTGAATGCAGTTGACATCAGTAATAACGAAGTTGAGGCTACAATGAGCATTTTCTCCTTCCTTTGCAGTCAACGGATTATGCGGACCAGTAATAACGACTCATTCGAATCGAACGCAACCCCAACAAAATTGTGAATGGATGCGCACCACCCACTTGTATATCAACTGTCTTCAAGCTCGCAGGCTCTCCATTATGTTGACACGTTGGCGGCGATGACCCGGAAGACTATCTAACTGTCTTGATTCGATTTATGCACTGGCAGTAATTTTTCCCGAGAATATCATGATTGAAAGCTCAGCCCAAAGTAAGGTGACTTAAGTAGCAGAGGGTCGTTGACAAGAAGAAGAGGTTGAATCCGGTTCTCGGGTTTTCAGGGATAATTTTAGAGTAAGTAGTAGGCCTAATAACTCAGGTTATCAGCGGAACACGAGACGAAGCAACTTCACATTCGCAAGATCGCGTACCTTCTTGAGGGTGAAAAGACTGACGGAGGGTATTGCAGTCCATAAATCCAAGGTGACAGCAAAGCCCTGGACGAACTTAAGCTTGCACTGACCGGTCTGAATGTCAGAATTATTGCTGTTTTCGAAATTGTTGGCAAAGCGGGTGATGCGCGTGTCACACACAAAAATAGAAGCATTTTCAACATGGGGTATTGTAACCCCCATAACTCGCTCATTTCTACCTCAATCGCTACGTTTGGGGGCGATTCTTGTAGCGTATAATCTATGCTACAATAATATGTAATAATATTCACATATTTTGCCGAATTCTTTTAGCCTACATGTGCCACTTCATCATTAGCCGACAACACCATTCAAAAGCGATTCAGAAACCGGGATTGCATGCGCCACATGTCCATGAAATATTGGGAATCAGTTATTATCTAAATTGGGTACTAGAGCTCGCCTTGGGATAGCCGCAACGTGTTTATTTGGTGTTTCCCCCTCCCACCTTTGATCATGGCTAAAGGGAAAGCAAAGCTTGCTAATCCTGGCAGCTTGCCTAAACTGCGCATTCCTCCTCGTCGTGCAGCAAGCTCCAATAACTCTGGATCTGCAACACCCCAGCCACCTGACACTGCCGTTAGCGCTGGTTCTAATACTGGAACCAGATCTCCGGAGATTACCCCACCGCCGCCATCTGTTCAGCCTAGTAGGGCTAAGGTGAAAAAAGCTGTCAAGGAGCTTCTTGGAGACCATGTATACTCAAACAATGATTCCGATGGCAGCATCGAAGACGGCTCCTCTGTCAAATCTGTCTCAGGTGATGAAGACACGGAAGATCGCAAGATCACCAAACGTAAACGTGGTGAATCTGACCTGTCTCGGTATGCTGCCAGCGATACCCAAGAGATCGAAGAAGATGATCAAGAAGATACTCAAGATGCGTTGGCCGAAGATTTGTCAGAGGAAGAGGACGAGGGTGACGAAGATGACGAGGCATCCGGTACGTATAATTCACTGAAAACACAATTTTATCTAAAAAAGCGGCTCAAGAATTCGAGCTTCCCCTCGCAATCCTTGTCGATGGGGCTATGGTGGAGGTTACGGTTGCGTCAAGTATTACTTGGAAGGATCTTCGGATCACTTTGGCAGATGAGCTTGACATCCGTCCAGCCTCAGTCAAAGTTGCCTATCGTTTTAGCTCTGATGCTGCTCGAGCAGCGTGGACCCACTTACGCAACGATGACAATCTTCAGGGCTTGATTGTACGGGCAAGCCAGGCTCTCAATGCACAGGCTGGAAGCCGTTCAAAGAAGCCTAAGAAACCTTTCCGTGTTGAGATCAAACCACTCGACACCGGGAAGGAGTCTTTGAAAAAGGCATCTTCAGCAAAGCAAACATCGAAGAAGAAGAAGGTAAGTATTGATCGTTTTTTGTATTGACCATCTCACATAAATTACTGCCTGTAGAAAGGAAATGTTCCTTCAGATGATGACGAAATCGAAGCGGATAAACTCAAAGATCCAACCAAGAAATCATTGCCTCAGTTCATAACAGATATTGAGGCGGCCAACAAATGTGACGATCACCCAGGTCATGTTTGCGTGGTCTTCACCAATAATCACATTACGCTGCAATCTAAACAAGTTGCGAAGTGGGCGCTTTATATGGTGACATCTCTTATTAGCTAATTTTTCGGCTTGCTAATATTCTTATAGACAAAGGGCCATGTTTCTGCCAAATCACCGCCTGCTGGTCTTCTTCTCGGAGACAAGGTTCAGAAGACTGAAACACCAGCCAGCAGCACAAGTGTACCAGCTGTTCAAACCCCGCAAAACCCAGGAGCAACACCATTCTTTCCTAGTAACACAGTATATCCTCCGTCGCCTTACATTCCGTATCCACAAGGATATCCACATCCTTTTGTTGGTGGGCTTCCTCATCATGCATACCCTCATCCACCTGCTGTACCAGCCCCTCTGAATTACTATCACGATGGCCGTGGCGCTAGCTCATCATCAACATTTAGAGGTGATGCACCAAGCTCAGATCCCCCAGAGATCTCCGATGATCTACTACTATTTCCGGAGATCACACCTTGGCTTCTCAGCCTCGATCAAGGACCCCGCGGACGAGATAACAACAAATTCCACTCGTGGGCATCAATCTTTCAGGAGAAGTTTTTCTCTCGCATCAATGACATTGCTGAGTATATTACTGTAGCTAATCTTCTCGATTGGTCTGCAGCGAACGAGAACAGCATGCCTCTTGGGACTGCTAACAAAATTATTCATTATGCCAAGGCGGATGTTCAAGAGATTCGTCATCAAGAGGAACAGCGTATCAGGAAAAACAAAAGGCAGTCGGGCCAATACTAGATGTAGCAATAGCCTCCAAATAAACCTTCAAATAAGACAAATTTGACGTTGAATACACTCAAGTGCTAGTTGGACCTAAACATCATATCCACAGTGCGAAAACCAGCCTGCTGCATCTTCAGCTGTGACTGACCATACCGCATCATTCAAAAGCATATAGACGTCTGTATCATCAGCTTCAAACATGGCCTCGCGCACTATATTACCCTCGCGCCGAATATATGACTTGATTGCTGAGAATGCTAACTCAATCGGATTGTAATCTGGAGAATACGGCGGAAGAAACACATATCTCATTCCACTTGTATAAATTAGCTTGCAGATAAGCGCAGCTCATCAAATAGAAGACTTACCGCTCAGTAATCATGTCAAGAATTGCCGGATCTTTATGAATTCGGCAATTATCCATGACAATAACAGAGTTTGGGAGAGGATAGGGATTCATACGGTCAAGAAGACCATCAATAAAACGTCCAAAACGTTTTTTGGTGTACGATCCTTCCACAAAATCAACGGCTAAGATTCCGTCAAGACTTATTGCTGGAAGTATTGAGTATCTACACAAAACGGCCACATGAAAAATAATTTTTAGAGAGAGATCCGATAGATACACTCACCGTTTCCCTCGAACAAAGCATGCCTTACGAACAGCTCGCTGACCTCCCATTGCCCAAGCACGATTGCGATAAGTGGTACGTCGATCAGCAGCACTCTCGTCCACAAAGACCAGCTGTTCACTTTCATAGAAAGTGTCAATTTTCAGAAGATACTCCGCCCGCTTTTGAGCACTTCTCTCAATTGCTTGACGAGTGAGCTAAGACAGTAAATTCAGACCACTGCAAGCAATGACCAAGGCCAGATACCTTTTTCATCTGAAAGCCAGATCTCTTCAGAGTTTTCCAAATCATTGACAGGGATGCTTGTGCCCCACATACATTTTCGAGATCCGATTGAAGCTCGTCAAGATAAATATCGCAATTACGATTGACACATCCATGCAAGAACTAGAGATCATGTATTATGAGCCTCTGCCCACAGTAATGTACCTTTGAACTTACAAATACCTCTTCTGCATTGAGCTTTCGACGGCGTCCGCGTTGAAGAAGATTGGCTCCAACTGGGACCGCAGATCCAGTCTCCTGCCAAGTCTTCAGAATACGGTACTGCTGCCGTTCACTGACCAGAGTAAAAGCCCAAATTTCTTTAGGATTAAATACGGAAGACATTCGAACGACTGTCTCTCGCAATGATTTTGGTATTGTGACTCCTTTGGGCATGTGTACAGCGAGCGTTGAGTGATGATGGACGTTCGAGGTCAAACCTGGGTCAAACTAGAAGCATGTGATCAACTGCAAAGCTGTCGACATGTTTAATTATCTTTCTTGTCCACCATCTTCGTGAAGGCTTGCCAGGTACTCAATTATGTTGCCAATTCTGAGAATTTCAGCTTGTTGTCTGACGTGTCAGTGAGCTTCCTATTTAGACCATCTCATTTTGGATATATTATTACATATCATTGTAGCATAGATTATACGCTACAAGAATCGCCCCCAAACGTAGCGATTGAGGTAGAAATGAGCGAGTTATGGGGGTTACAATACCCCATGTTGAAAATGCTTCTATTTTTGTGTGTGACACGCGCATCACCCGCTTTGCCAACAATTTCGAAAACAGCAATAACACATATGCCAGAACTGTTCAGGGAGGGGTTGAACAATTCAATTCTGGGTTCTCAACTCTGCGCAGGGTTTGTCTTTGTCTCCCATCCCTCTTCGTATTGTGCTCTCCCGTCCCTACAGCGTGATGATGGCGTAGGTTTTAGCGGCTCAACTCCGACCCAGCTCCTGAGCGTAGTCTCGCAAAGACCCCAAAAAGCGCCAGTGATGACATGTCGATGACAACTCAGGTTTCAAGTAGGCGTTAAGTAGATGTGCCCCACAAAAGAAAGAGCCTGCCGTGGCCCCATGATGGTAGAAAAACGCTGACCCGATTCTTTCGATGAAAATCCAAATTTATAACTTGTACATGTTGTCGGAGCTGTTGAACGAGAGGGACAAGATGCAGGTGGACGGGGCTGGAAAGCGCTGTCAGTGTCATAATGATATTGGTGGCTGTGCTTTAATTTTAACGTGGGATTCCAGTCGGACCATTCTTTGATCATGATTTTCTCTTTCAAACCATTTAGCAGAATCCAGATGTTAAACCCTTCTAAAGTTATTCACGGTACCTAAGTGCTCTTAGAACGTCATAAACCGGTAGAGCGGCCTCCAAAAGTAACTTCGTCTTCGATTTCTTTTAAATTTTCATGCTCGTATAAGAGGCGTCGGATTCTGACAGACACTGACCCCAGCATGGAGTTACAATGAGGCATGATAGGGGGGATGAGAGCAAACATCAAGATCAAGGAAATGTCAAGTCAATTTTGACATTTTGAATGATTGGGGAAACATATAAAAGCCGGAATCATTTCTATTCTGTCGTCTTTCTGTGCTGCCTCCAGCCATGGAGACTTTGGTAGAACTCGCAGGAGAAATCCGTGAAGCACGAGTTGAAACTTATTTTATTCTGTCAAGCCTTACAGTAAGCACCAGTTTGCAAAATTTCGTTGTTTTTCGAGCTTAAGATGACCAGATATCTGTCTGCGATATCTTGGAGAATGTTCCGGCAGAATCTCGTCTCTACTTTGAACAGTCTATCAGATTTCCGTCCATTGTTTACTTTGGTGCACGGTAAGCTCTCGAATCAAATCCTTGTACAACAAACCAACTCAGAAGAAACTATTAGGGCATCCACATTGGCCATTTTTATTCTCTTCACAGCGATCGCACTCAACTACCAACCCGGCACCATCGTCCACGTATTCAATAACAAGATCGTTTTATTTCAATCCACCAGCCAAGGGTTTCCTCTTTTTGGTTCCATCACAAACAACTTTTTGATTTCCGTCTTCATTCAACGCGGATTTACCTCTTGTCTATTTTATCTGCGAGTTCACGCTGTGTATCGATCGAACTACTGGATTCAAGGATTCTTCATCATAGCTCTAGGAATAACCATGACGTCCTGCTGGATAGCTTTTAGGTTCTCCAGCATGATCAGTGGGGTTTTTGACTTGCTAGTATTCCTAGCAATTCTTTGGAAGCTAGGGCGGCGTCCAGCTATCCACACAGTATCTCGAAGGGCAAGAGATCGACAATTTAATTGGTTATTTTGCGCTCCTTTCAAACGCGCCCAAACACATAATATTACGGATCGTTTACTTCGGGAAAGTCTTTGGTATCTCTTGTAAGTACTATGCACCTAGGAGGACGTAACTAAAGCGTTTATCTTTATAAGGCTAGCAGTTGCTATCAAGATCCCTCAAATGTACTACTGGACATCCGAGGGTCCAACTACTTCGAACTCCCTTCGGAGCTGGTCTTCGGATACTGTCTACCTCGATATAGCGATGAGTAGTATAATTTCCTCGAAGATATTCCGCGATATGAAACTTGGGCGCCCAGGATTGTTCGAAAGTGGTATAGACTCCAACTGTTACGACCAACGTTATCTTATCAAAAGATAACTAATAGGTCGTGTCGTAAGGTTCAAATAGATGTTATACTCTTACAGAGTCGCACTTGATAGAGCGAATGAAAGAGTATATTCGAGGATGTACAAGGTAGAACAGTGAGGTCAAAACTAAAGAATAAACTACAGTTCTACTGAGCTTATATACTGGATAACTTGCCCTATACCCTACTGACTGAATATGCGTGAACACAGCGTGCACAGGAGGTGTAAGGGATGAAACAGGAGTTCTAACAGGAGTAAGCGA
>MU157912.1:0-36787 GCA_015657495.1 Crepidotus variabilis
CCCCCTCCCCGGACGTGCTGCGGAGGCCCCACATAGATATCGTGCAACTTGAGTGCTTAGCGCTAACATATTGCCCCAAACACAGAATTCAGTCACGACCTTTCAAAGATATTTATTTGAATTCAAGTAAGACAAGTACGGCCTAGGTTTCTGTGCTAAGTATCGTCATAAATCAGGGTAGCCGCACTTCTCCTCTCAACACCCTGTCCAAAAGAAAGAAAATCATCAATTAGAATTTCAACTCACTCATAGAGCAACGATGGAAGAAGCAGACTCACGTTCTCCCACCATTTCATTTGCGCCTGCAATTCCGTTAATCCAAAGAGAATCACCACCTCAAATGTGACGCAGTAGTAGGTCTTCCCCGACGGACTGGTTTGAGGTGTGCTGGGAACTTTGGAGAGGTCGGCGGTTAAAGTACAGAGAGTCGTATAGTTGTCTATGGAAGAATGGAAATATAAGTAGTTGGCGAGAAGGGGAGAGGAGGAGCATATGACTAACCAGCGTCGGTATCCAGCCATCTCGGTTCAGTAAGTTCTCCGCGATAGCACATTAAAGTCGTCTCTACTTTGTTCGATGAAGATCGTTCAGCGAAGTACGTCGTGAGCCTCTTGCTAAATTCTTTCTCCTCCGAAACCTGAGTATTCTAAACCAATATTATATGAGATAGGGCAACAAAGAAAAATTGTGGGCCAAGTACCTTTGCCATGACGACATTGAAACCCCCGCTGATCATCTTCGTCCCATCCACATCCGTGAAGATATTGTTTTCTCTCTGAACGTGTAGAGGATCCCCACTGTTATATGGTATTGAGACTCGGGATCCGTAGGTGACTTTGGCGACACGAGTGCGAACATAGTGGTCTAAGTAGAAGGAGATGGCTCCGTCGGAGACGGCTTTGTTACTACATCGAAGTTAGTTAAACGGATGAAGTCGAAGAGATGAAGTCGTAGAGAAATAGACGTACACATGGTTTTCGGGCCGAACAACTGTTAGACCTTTCTTCGTTAAGGCATCTTTCACGTTAACAAACAGCCAGTCGCTGGCTGCGAACCCTCCGACGAGGATAACATGCTACACAAAGGAAACATTAATGACAGATCTTGTCAACTCTTAGGATATTCATACCGAGATATTGTTATGTGCCGTCGCTTTCTGCTCCAAAACCGCCTTCACCACACAATCCACGCTATTCTTGAAGAAACCAGACACGTCTGTCCCCGCAACTTTCATCTGCCCAAACCGAATGTTCACATTCGCATCGTTATCCCTCGTACTTCCAAATTTGATATACTGCGGATCCTGTTCCACCCGGAAGCGAGGTTTGGTGGTCTTATCGAAGCACTGGGTGATATGGTCTAGATCATCGAGGAAGGAAGATTCAGCGAGTAGATTTTGAAGATAATCTCTCGCTGCGAGAGTGACGAAAACGCTTCCGTGAAAGTAGCATTTAGCGACAGCGATTTCTTCGAATATCCTAGACTGAGATTTGCCGTTCCGCTTGTAAGTGCTGACATCGATAGTTCCTCCACCTGCGTCTACGACGACAACGCCCTCTCCATCCATCGCTTGGCTCAACACGCCATTTTCGACTGCGAAATGGAGCGAAGATTCGCCTTCGGTTACGAACGAAATCCGCTTGTGGGCAGCGGGTGTGTCTGGGATGAGCTTGGCCTGAACGGCTGCTTGACGCATCTGGGTTTGTTCTTTGCCTTCCCAACCGTTCGGGTGACTCAGGACGAAATGGATGCCATCGGTCTGCGTCCCACTTCCGCTGGAGGTAGGTGAGCCTGGGGTGTCGGAGTAAGACGAGGTGAACGATTGCCATAGAGCGACACCATTTGGATGGGTGTCTTGAATATAAGAGGCAGCGCAAGTGAGGAGGTAAGCTAAAAAGTCTGCGAACACGTCCACGACGGATTTGTTGGGAGGAAGATCGGGGATAGATTCGTGGAGGGTACTTGCAGATCCGAACTTGGAGCGAAGGTGAAGTTTGAACCTGGTTTGGCGTCAAACCTCATTCTTCAGGATGAGAACGATAGAAACGTACCATTCGGCTTTATACCAATCTCCTTCCAAAGCAGCTTCGAAGATTCCATCTCGAGTAGCTTCTGCTCCTACAGCTCTAACCTTGCCCTGTTGATCGTAATAGATGATAGTCGGGATCTTGGAAGCGCCAGAGATAGTTTCTTGCGCTGGGAATCTTGGAACGACGTATCAGTACCTTACGCGCTGAAGTAAAGTTATGACCAACTTACCTTGTTATGCCTTTGATACCAGGACTCTGGCCTGGGTCCAAAATGCTGTAGGAAAGTACGAGTAGTGAGTATCAAATTGACGATGAGGAAAAGGTCAAGAAGGAAAGAATTGAAGCTGGATCACCACCGACGAATCGCCGCAGACGCGATGGCGGATATGTTTCCATCTTTCAACAGACTTCAAGCCCCCAAACAAGCTGAACAGTGCCCAATTGCACTCAAGCGCCCAGAAGAATGTAGACGACACTTGCCTGTATGAAATCCCGCTGTACGTTGTTCCAACGTCAAAAGCCAAAACTAGTTTCCGTCGGGATCCATCGTAAGCCTTGCGAGAAGGTGTTGCTGAAGCGGCCATTCCCACTGAAGTCGATTCGGAGATTGGCGCTGGCGATAATTGAGGTATTGCCTCCAAGTGAAATCAAATTACAGATATTGATCGCGACAAGGGCTGATCTGTGTCGTCAGTTCTCCTGCAGCTTTCGTCGAGAATATGAGGGTGAAGAGAAAGGCAGAGATTGCAAATGAGATGTTGGTGGTTCGAGAAAAGGACGATATGAGACTGACAGACCAAATCGAAAGGCGGTTACTAGTGGCAACTGACAAGGATCGAATTGGTCGACGGCCGTGTCAATTGCCTGATCAACTTACTTTTGATTTCTTTTGAAGCTCGTAGCTGTGCACCTGATTACATGCGGCTTTAATTGTCGATTGCGATGCTGTATGACGAACACTCTATGTTGTGCTCCCAGTCCGCTGAAGAAAACATTGGGAAAGACATCGCCAGAGCTGTGCGACGCCTCTACAAATAGAACAACACGTGGATCACATGCGGCTGGGCGTCTATCTGCTTTTTCGGCTGTGCTGGTTCCCGGTAGCAAACGTTCTCTCGCCAATGGTTCGATGGTGAGTCCTTGGTTTCCTCCCACTTTCCGTGTTACTCATAGCTGTGCATATCCGCAGATAATTTATCCTTAGCGTCAGGCCTCCTTTCTCAGTTCGGCTTGGTTTCGGCATCGTTACTGTTAGTAGGATCACCAGTCATGATTTTAAGTTAATTAACACCGCCTTGTTTCTAGATAACCACATCGCGGACCCGTCATAAATACACCTTCACAGCTGGGGTCCCCTTTCCGACTTTCCTTCCTTCAAACCTCCTAAGTCCTTACTCTCTCCACCTTACCTCACGACGAATCTTCCTCCTCGCCGACGGCTATGAGTGCTCCCAAGACCAACGCTCGAACGGCCTATTCTGGCTCGCGTCGCAAACTTGTCCTCGCGTTCGATGTTGGAACTACGTTTAGCGGCATTTCTTACTGGTAAACCATTCATCGAGTAACGTATGACAATAACTAACATATCCCATCCTCAGTATTCTCGATCCAGGCCAGATCCCAGGTGTCAAATCTGTTACTCGGTGTGTTACATAGTTATTCCTCCCTTTAGTATCTCGCTTACGACTTCATAGATTCCCAGCTCAAGAAACTTCCTCTGGCGCATCCAAGATCCCTACTATCATCTATTACGATCCTGAAGGAAGAGTGCGCGCAGTAGGCGCCGAAGCAGCACAAGAAAGTATCTACGACTCGGCAATCGAAGGAGAATGGTACAAGGCTGAATGGTAAGATTTATCTTCTCCGACTGTCTACTATATTCATTGGTCTATTCAGGTTTAAACTTCACCTTCGATCCAAATTTACATCTTCCAAGAACTTACATGAATCCATCCCCGATCTCCCGCCCAACAAGACAGTCGTAGACGTCGTAGCCGACTTTCTCAGTTACCTCCTCAACTGTGCATCCACTTACATCCGCGAAACCTACCCAAACGGAGACGACCTTTGGAATAGCTTTGCTTCAGCAACTGGCATCGGTTCTGCCTCCAGTTCAACCCAAACGGATGGCATCCAATTCGTTCTGAGTCATCCGAATGGCTGGGAAGGCAAAGAACAAGCACAGATGCGCCAAGCAGCTGTTCAAGCGAAGCTCGTCCCCGATACAACAGATGGCCACAAACGCGTATCTTTCGTTACAGAAGGTGAAGCTTCACTGCACTTCGCGGTTGAAAACGGCCTTCTTGCCAGTGCGAACGACGGCGAAGGAATAGTTGTCGTAGATGCGGGTGGAGGAACGGTTGACGTGAGTACGTATAAGAGGAGCGGAGGAAAAGGGCAGAAGACCTTTGAAGAGATCGCGGTGCCGAAGTGCTACTTCCATGGAAGCGTGTTCGTTACACTCGCTGCGAAGGATTTCTTGCGAAGTGCGTTTTTGAAATATCGACTACTTCTCCATTAACCATTCCCTACCTTTTATTTCTCAGAAACGCTCTCTGAATCACCATTCCTAGACGACCTTGACCACATCACCGCTTGCTTTGATAAAACCACCAAGACGCGCTTTCGAAACGCCGAAGATCCTCAATACGTCAAGTTTGGGAGCGCACGAGACAACGACGCCGACGTTCAGATTCGTTTCGGCCAGATGAGGCTTGCAGGAAAGGATGTTGCGGAATTTTTCCAGCCTTCTGTGGATTGTGTAGTGGAGGCGGTTTTAGAACAGATCAAGGCCCAAGGAAGTAACATTCGAGTAAGTCCATCGAGCATAGACTTTGTGATAAGGCCAACTAATGCGCGGATTAGCATATGGTACTCGTAGGAGGATTCGGAGCAAGTGATTGGCTTTACCAGCGAGCTAAGGATAGGTTGGCAGGCAAAAAACTGACAATAAGTCGACCTGAAAATAATGTGTATGTTTTCATGTATCTTCGTAAATGTACGTTTCTTACTCACTTGACTTGGCTCATAGTAACAAAGCCGTGTCTGACGGCGCCATATCCTTCCACCTCGACCATTACGTCCGCACACGGGTTTCAAAAGTCACCTATGGATGCCATATTCATGTCGCATACAAGTCCAACGACCCTGAGCATGTCAAGCGCCCCCAGAACAAATTCACCGATGCAGATGACACGTTGAGGATTAAAGGTTACTTCCAGACAGTTCTCAAAAAGGTAAGCTTCATATCTCAAAGGGATGTCACGAAGTTTCAACGATGACTTACGCTTGGTCTTTTTCAGGATACGCAAGTAACGGAAGAGCAAGAATTTAGGCACTCGTTGACTAGGACGTCAACGTCCGCCACCGACACAGCACTTAACAAGGCCGAAGTGAGCTTTATGTGCTATCGTGGCGAGGTCAAGGATCCGAAGTGGTTGGACGTAGATGCCGGTACGCTTCACTCTCTTCCCTTCTACATTCTACTTTTGTCACATTTGCTGAACATAAAATCACGCAGATAACTACACTACTCTATTCACACTATCCACCAACTCGGAAAGTGTACCCCGAAAGACGCAGCGTACGTCAAGCGGGAAGACGTTCTATAGCGTCGAGTATGAGGTCGTCATACTGTTCGGCCTTACGGAGCTACAAGCACAGTTGAGGTGGTTCGATAAGGTCAGAATTTTATCTTCCTTCACGAGATGAACAGAAAACTGATCCGAAGTTACAGGGTGTTGAGAAGAGGAGTGCTGCTTCAATGATTTATGACTCTTAGGATGAGAATGATATTACAATGCGAAGTCCCTCTACCAGTATCCTACCTATATGTACCTTGTATACCACATTTTTCTTGATTATCACCGGGGTCGAAACCACGGTACAATAATCTTTACTGTGATAACTTTTCCGTTTTGCTGATTTGCGCTTTGTGAGACTTTCATCAACGATGATACAATCCATGTGACTGGGCGTCTATTTGCTCTTGATTTGTGTCTATCACTTTCCGCCTTACATACTCATGGCATTGGCTATGTCCAGCGGCGCACCCTCTTTTCGTGCAATAAGCCCCCTGTCACAATAAACCTCGGGATCGATTATCGATTCAGTCATGATATCAGCATAGCACCGCCTTGCGTCTAGCTATATCTCTCACCGCTGACCTCTTCCTTCTGACCTCTGTTTACATCCCTTAACTCGATTACACCTTATCATAACTAGCATTCAGCTCTTCCCTTAGTGATGAGTACTGCCAAGACCAGTTCGCGGAAGGCCTATTCTGGCTCGCGACGTAAATTGGTCCTTGCGTTTGATGTTGGCACAACTTTTAGTGGGATCTCTTACTGGTAGGTTTAGATTACCAAGCATTTTTGTTTGAACTTAACTATGTTCTCATCAGTATACTCGATCCTGGTCAAATTCCTGGCGTTAAAGCTGTAACTCGGTGCGTCCCACTCGTCGATCTGTCTTGTATTTGCTGTCTCACAATGCATCTAAGATTCCCCGCTCAAGAGGCCGCTTCCGGCTCATCTAAGATTCCCACTATTATCTACTACGACCCCAAAGGAAAGGTGCGCGCAGTGGGCGCGGAAGCAGCTCAAGAAAGCATTTATGATGCTGCTATTGACGGCAAATGGTACAAGGCTGAGTGGTACGTCTCTTTCCCTGTCCTACATGTCGTTTTCACTCAATCACCTAGGTTCAAGTTGCATCTACGCTCCGAATTCACTTCTTCCAAGAATTTACACGAATCTATACCCGATCTCCCACCCAAGAAGACGGTCGTCGATGTCCTAGCCGATTTCCTCGGCTATCTCTTCAGCTGCGCATCAACTTATATTCGCGAAACCTATCCAAACGGAGACTCACTTTGGAACAGTTTCGCTTCAGCAGCTGACTCTTTGAAGTCAACCCAAACAGACGGTATTCAGTTTATCTTGAGCCATCCAAATGGTTGGGAAGGCAAAGAACAAGCCCAGATGCGCCAAGCAGCTGTGAATGCCAAGCTGGTACCCGACACCACTGAAGGTCATAAACGCGTCTCCTTCGTCACCGAAGGCGAGGCGTCACTGCACTTCGCAGTAGAGAATGGTCTATTGGCAAGTGCGATAGATGGTGAAGAAATTGTTGTCGTTGACGCGGGTGGAGGAACAATCGATGTGAGCACATATAAGAGAAGTGGAGGAGGCGGGCAAAAAATCTTTGAGGAGGTTGCGGTACCGAAGTGTTTCTTTCATGGGAGTGTCTTTGTTACGCTGGCAGCCAAAGATTTCATACAAAGTACATTCTATCTATTTTTATTGGTCCTCTCTTACTCCTTTCAATCTCAGAAAAACTCTCCGACTCTCCATTCATTGATGATCTTGACCACATTACAAGTTGCTTTGACAAGACTACCAAGACGCGCTTTCGAAAAGCCGAGGATCCTCAATACATCAAGTTTGGAAGCGCGCGAGATAATGACCCAGATGTTCACGTTCGTTTTGGCCAGATGAGGCTCGCAGGAAATGAAGTGGCAGAGTTCTTCGAGCCTTCTGTCAATTGCGTGATGGAGGCGGTTCTGGAGCAGATCATTAGGGATAATAGCAACATTAAAGTAAGTCGCTTTTGAAATGAATACTATGATGCTGCCCCCTGATAAACGAAATAGCATATGGTGCTCGTTGGAGGATTCGGATCCAGTGATTGGCTCTACCAGCAAGTTAAAGACAAGTTGGCTGGCAAAGAATTGACGATAACTCGACCTGAGAGTAGTCTGCAAGTATTTGTATATCTCGATGAAGTTTGTGATTCTTATATAAATTCTTGTCTTGCAGTAACAAGGCAGTATCCAACGGTGCCATATCCTTTCACCTCGACCACTATGTTCGAACTCGCGTTGCCAAAGTCACATATGGGTGTCGTATTCACCTCCCATACGACCCTAAAGATCCTGAGCATATCAAACGTTCCAAACACAGATTTACCGACCCAGATGGCTCGTTGAGGATTAATGGTTGCTTCCGAACTGTTCTGAAGAAGGTGATACCTTATTTGTATGACGCTTAACAAAATTCGAAAGATAACTGACAATGTCTTTGTTTGGTCAGGACACGCAAGTCACAGAGGAACAAGACTTCAAGTATTCCTTATATAGACACGCGCATGACGCCAAGAATGAGGCCCTTAACAGGGCCAAAGTGCGCGTTGCGTGTTACAGAGGCGATCTTGAAAACCCTGAATGGGTGGATCAAGATGCTAGTACGCCTTCTTTCTCTTCGCTTTTCATTTCTCATACAATTACTGATGTCTAGTCTACGCAGATAATTTCACTACTCTTTTCACTCTATCCACCAACTCAGAGGATGTTCCGCGGACGAAGAAGTATACGTGGGCTGGAAAAAGTTTTTATATGGTCAAGTATGATTTAGTCATTAAGTTTGGGCTCACGGAGCTGCAAGCCTACTTAGAGTGGTCTGATAAGGTGAGTTAGCTATCTTCTCTCTAGAGTCGCCAGATAGAAAATTGCTTATTGTAAAATTACAGGGCGTCGAAAAGAGAAGTGCAGCTACAATTATTTACGATGTTTGATGCTATGACGCATGTTTGTCTCCACGTCATATTCTGCTTCGAACAATGCTACTGGTACGCTCTCAGACCATAATGCCGGACTCGACACGAGCTCTATGCCCCTTCAACTTCCGAAGAGGAAATACCTGACTTCTGGTTGTGAGATTTGTAGCCACAGTTTGGGCTCCTTTAGGCGGAGTTCGTGCTTGGTGGAGAATTCTAGGATGCGACAGTCGGTGAAGATACGTTAGGATCCCTCACCTTCGAAGCATCTACAAAATTTCTATCTTTACCTTCAGATTGTTTCCAGGCTGATTAGTGAGCAATGCTGCTTTCTGTTTTCACCGACCTTGGCGGCATAAAGTTGACAGAATAACTGATACGTGGTAAGCCCAACAGTACTCAGTGGTACTTTACTTGCCAAGCGACAAGGGATCCAAGCTGGCTCCCCTGATTTACCTGAGGGTCGATCAGGTGTGAGTTGGGCGGCCCTTCCCCCAACTTCTTTGGATTAAAAAACAAAGGTATTTTACTTGCTGGCCATTCCCCCCGTCGGACTAGCGGATTTGGATTCCTCATCTTGACTGGTAGCTCTACTTTGGCTGAATGATTATCGTTCCAGCCCTCGAGGTCACCACTTTTATATTGTCGCTTTGGTCGGGCTTCTGACAATGGAAACTGGCGCTTGTAGAAGAAAAATATTCTGCAAGAGGGGTCCAGTGACCGCACTTCTATTGTAAGCTCATGCTGATGCATAGACGCCCTCATTCGTTGCCGCGGCGAAAGTTGATCACCGTGAGCACTCTTTTTTAGTCGTGCGGGGGTTCCTGACGCGAGCAAGTTCTGCTCGCTTCATCTTCCAATAAAGTGATAACCTTTGATTCGAAGATATGTCTATCTGATGGAGGAAATGTTTCGTACATCTGATTTGAATGATTGAATTGTTCCCGGTTTCACAATTTAAGTCGAGGCAAAGTCAGCGAGTACAATGTCTCTTGGGTATTAATCTGAAGCTGATGCGACCAACCAATTTTTACCATCAAAGGAAAATGGTCAGCGGAGGATATCACTGGGCCAGTATCTTACCTTGGTTGGTGATCAGTGATCCCCCCGGGTTGACACGTATCCTACCTCCTTCGGTATTAAATAAAAGCGGTCCAAAGTTATAACTCTGTCATCAATCTCACTATGAATATCTTTATAGATTCTGCAAATTTAGACGACTCTGGCTGTTGCGACTTTTATAACTTGCATGACTGGCTCAAAACTCGTGTTCGAACTGCAAGATACTTACTATGTACCCTACGTCCAACAGAACCCACGATGACACCTTCATGTCTCACCTCTACTCTTTAATACCCACCTGCAAGTGGGAATTTGTTATCAACTTGTATTCGGAATGACCTGAAAGGCGGAAGTGTTACCAACTCTTATCAGAAACTTTTTTGGAGTATCTAACGGAACCCTATACTCGTCAGACTCGGAGTTATTAGTCGTTACTAGTAGTTGGCGGCTACCTCTCTATACGATCGTCTGATATTCGCGATGTGGTCTGTTGCGTGTTTTCCTACCTCAAGGATCAGAGAATCTACCCTCTTTCTCTTGTTGGAATCACTGGGAAGGAGCTAGACAGCACCGCCTACACCTGACAAGGGAACTGGTGCCCAGTGGGCTACCACGTTATTACTCTAGCTACATACACAGTGTTTATATACTATAGCTAAACGTGGACATGATAAATAGGTAAGTAGAAACATGGACACGGGATACCGAGGTAATCAGGCAGGAAACTAAGGCGACATAAGCGCCAGAATACGAATAGCCGCGCGTAAATAAACGAGATAAATATAGTTAATTTTCGGACCGGAAATGAGATTTCCAAGATCTCTCTGGGCTCTCATATCACTACCTGCGAACTTTTGTGTTGAAGCTGTACCTTGGCTGCACAAGACGTGCGCTCCTATGAATAGAGATCTCACCAGAAGATCATTCAGGCTTCTGAACAATGATGGGCGATGTTCACACCGAAGGCTTGGCATTTCCCAGCAGTTTCGTTTGACGATACGAACCAAAGGTAAATGTCCGGCTTACCTTTTCAATTTACTGACCATCGACTAAAAGTTGCTGTAGCCCTAAACTCTTTTTCGCCTACCAGTCATCGTACAAATCTAATATTGGTAAAAGCGCCGATCAGTTGAACCTGCAACCTCGTGGGACGACACGGGGGAAGGGACCAGATGGGAACAAATATATATAAAGGGAGCCAGCGCTCCCCTAGCGGCCATACCCACATAACACTCTTTTATCCCACTCTTTCAACACTTAACCTCCCTCTGGACTCTGGAGGAAGCGACTGACTTGTCTCAACACAATGTCTCTACCTTTCGCTCGTCATCCCCGTTTCACTATCTTTGTAGTGCTTGCTTTGTGCGGCGTCTTCTACCTGCTTTCGCCTGGCCCTGCACAATACGGCTATCTTTCCAGGCCATGGAAGGAATATGATGGTAATCTTCCTGCCAGAATGGAAAGAGCGCACGATATCTATGACAAGCTATTGAAGGATCGCCAAGGTCTAATAAAAAAGCACGGTCCCCATCCAAAGGATATTGTGAAGTACGTGATCAATGTGCAGCTTGCTAAAGTTGTGTATCTAACGTTTCTCTAGCTTTCCACCAGACGTAGCTCCTTGGCCACCTTATACTGTCTGTAAGTTCCAAATCCGAGCTTGGGTTATTCATGTGCTAATATAGATTCTCTAATAGGGGACTACTTTCCTGCAGCTTTTAACTGCCCCCATGAAGTTGACCGCTTAGGAGCTCTTGGAGATGGCGGAAAATGGATTTGTGGTATCTCTCGACTGGCACGCAAGCGTGACTGTGTTGTATACTCGTTTGGTTAGTGCCAGCTCACCCTCGACCCAATGCAACTTGCTTAATATAATTCCTTTACGCACAGGTATCAACTACGAATCCTCTTTCGAGGCACAAATCCTTGGCCATACGCAAGACTGCCAAATCTATGGCTACGACTTCAGCGTGAAGTCCTTTGGACCCGAAATTCCCTCGAACCAAGCACACCGCACCCATTTCCATGCTTTCGGTCTATCCGGCTCAGATAAGCATGGCCCTGACGACAATCCACCAATGTACACACTCGAAAGCTTGATGAAGATGAATGGCCACAAACATATAGATTTACTCAAGATTGATATCGAAGGGTGGGAGTTCGAAACGCTCACTACTCTCCTCAAGCCATACGTCGACTCCGGAGAACCGCTACCATTCGGACAACTCTCCCTCGAAATTCATCTTTGGGATAAAAGTTTCGAGTATTTCCTCGGTTGGTGGGAGATGTTGGAAGCTGCTGGTTTGAGACCTTTCTGGACCGAACCTAACTTGGTCTATCTTATCTATAACAAGAAAGGAACCCCCGACCTGGCTGAGGTGAGTTCCAACTTTTACGTGGTGAGACGGCGTCGCTAAAAGCTTCTGTGCATCCAGTATTCTTTCCTAAACGTCAAAGGCGACAATATTTTTATCAAAGATCCTCCTCCTCCCTCTCGTCACCCTCATGGTCCGGCCTAGTGCCTGTGTCGTTCTTTTTACCTCTCCCGCCAGACAAAAAGTTTACTACATACCCAACTATATTGACGTGGTGGTGGTTAAGAAATGTGTACTTGTCCCTGTAATGAAGCGCTTCCTGCCCAAACTTAGAACGCTAAGGGACTTTTTGCTCGATGTGGCGGTAATCGATATTCGCAGTGGTCGATCAATTTCGAAGTTCGATGCTTGACTCAGAACGCTCGCTTTCACAGGAGTACGATGATGAGCGAAACGACAATGAAACAGAATTGAGGCCCTTGATCGTCACTGGCGAGTGTTTGGTCTTTGCACAGCATAAATTTATGTAAGGTACTTCCGTAATGGGAGCATCGCGGTTGCATGGTCGCTTCACCGCAGTCAACATGCCTATGGCACTGATCCAAAGCTGCTGGCCATTCTTCGGGCGCCTGAGCCTTTAAACCCAAATTGCTACTAGTTCTTGCCATTCACAGCTTCACCGTTTTCTTTCTTTTAAAACTCTCTTCAGCTGTTGTGAATCAACTTCGCCAGGATTGGATTCAACCACACAGTCACCTTCCTTGACATCCCAGTGTATCATGGACGGCTCAAATGCTTTCGCCAGGACACTTACACGCCGTCCCTATAAAGGCTCACGAAGGAAGATTGTTCTTGCGATGGATATCGGTACCACTTTCAGTGGAGTCTCCTACAGGTGTGCGCTTCTTAGTTGTTAAAAATCTATTTGAACTCGAACCGCCCTCAGCATTTTAGATCCTGGCCAGCAGCCAATCGTCAAGGCGGTGACCAGGTTTGGATCTCTGCTCTTGAACCAGGTCCCTCGGGCTCTTACTAGAATGTAGATTTCCTGCTCAAACTCATATCGGCGACGCAAAGATACCTAGTATTGCTTACTACGATCAGTCAGGTGCGATTCAAGCAATAGGGGCGGAAGCACTTGAAGAAAATATCCTCGAGTCAGCGGCGGAAAATGAGTGGTACAAGGCTGAATGGTGCGCGTTATTCGATAGCAATTGCATGAGATACTGACCGATGGTCCTAGGTTCAAATTACACCTCAGGGACGCCAATAACGACTCTCAATCTTCCAGCTTTGATTTCAACTCAGACATTCCTGCATTGCCTCCAAATAGAACCGTTATCGATATTTTTGCCGATTTTCTTCGATACTTGCATTCCTGCACTAAAGAATACATCAAAGAAAGCCACCCGAATGGCGAAGAAATATGGGATAATGCAAATATTACAAATGATATCGACTACGTCCTCTCTCATCCGAACGGCTGGGAGGGTAAAGAACAAACCGAGATGAGGAAAGCCGCCGTGGAGGCAGATTTAATTCCTGATACGAATGATGGTCATAAACGCCTCAGTTTCGTCACGGAAGGAGAAGCTAGTCTGCATTTTGCTGTTGAGTGTGGAGTGTTAGCTGAGAACGTCACGGTAAGCAGCCTTCTCGTTTTAATTGCACATAAAGCGCTGACTTGTATGCTTTTTCGCTGCTTTCCTTCCAGACGGAGGGTGTTATTATTGTTGATGCTGGCGGCGGGACTGTGGATATCAGTACCTACGGAAAGAAGATGGAAGGCGGTAGAAATATTTTCAGCGAGAGTGCTACTCCAGAGTGTGGGTCATCTTACTTTTCTACCCATTTTTCCATTGAAGGCTGCGCCCTTAGGCCATTTCCATGGGTCTGTTTTCGTAACTATGGCTGCTGGCAAGATGATGGAAGGTAGGTCTGTTGACTGTTGAGCATAATACTATACTCAAATTAAACTTCACATTAGAGTATCTCAAAGATTCGCCGTATGTTGATGACATCGAACATATCATGCAGTGCTTTGATCGGACAACAAAACTACAATTCAAGTCAATTGAATCCGCCCAATACGTTAAATTTGGCTCGAACAGGGACATGGATGTCAAATACAATATTCGCTTTGGGCAACTGAAATTAGAGGGGTGGGTTTACTTTGAGACGAGTAGGGAGATACTGATTCTGCCTAGGAAGATGATCGCGACTTGCTTCGAGCCTTCTATCGATTGTATCGTGAAGGTCGTTAAGGAACATCAAAGAACCGCAACTACCCGTATATCGGTAAGGCAGGATCTATCACCCTCCTGAAGGAATGCGGAATTGACTTTTTGAAGCATGTTGTCCTCGTGGGTGGATTTGCCGCCAGTAATTGGCTCTTTGACCAGGTGAAAGCAATGCTAAGCTCGACTGGGCTTAAAGTTCTTCGGCCTGAAAATCGCACGTATGTGATCTATCATTTTCACGGTTTGATAACTGAGGCCCTTGAAGTAACAAAGCTGTGTCAGATGGAGCAATCTCATATTATCTAGACCATCATGTTCGAGCGCGAATGGCTAGATACTCTTATGGCGATTTTATATGTGTCCTGTACGATGAAACTGACGACGGGCACCTCGATCGCTCCACCAGGTTAGTTACCTGGCAGGATGGAACTAAACGTATTCCCGATTATTTCGATGTGATGATTAAGAAAGTAGGTGCGGAATACAATGTTCCTCGCAGATCCGTGGTTGTTAACGGCTATATGTAGGGCACATCAGTATCTGAAACCCAAGAGTTTCCGATCAACTTTTATAGGATCTTTAAGAAAGGCGACCATGTGAATCGAACCCTCAACTCGACGATTTGGTGCTACAAAGGCAATCATGAAGATCCACAGTGGCGCGACATCGATCCCGGTAAGTTTTTTATGTCCTTGCAAACAAATTTATGCTTAAATTGACCTTGCCTATCTTTGGCAGGAGGATTTGTGAGGCTCTGCACATTGCAGGCAAATTTATCCGACCTTCCAATGAAAAGGAAATGGACTCTTCGTGGCTCCTTCTACCGTGTGGAATATTCTGTAATCATTCATTTTGGCCTGACCGAAATGAAAGCGCAACTGCAGTGGCTAAAATCGGTAGGTTTCATTGACCTCGCTGAAACCTTGTTGACTCACAGAATTTTGTCACCTAATAGGGCAGACTCTATAGAACTCCGGCCAAGATAGTCTACGATCCATGACCATTTACCATACTTTCGTTTGAACTTTGACGTGTGTCAAATTTTACATGTTTCTGAATCATTCGAGTCATACTGGCCACGAAGAATAAATGCCCCTTAGGGAGTAGCGTTTATAAATGTATATTCAAATCATGATATTGGAACACGAAGTCCAGAAAAGCAGGTTCAATGTTTTTTTGACGTCCTGAAGCGAATGCTATTTTGTCAGTAGCAGTCATCAAACTCGCTACTTGGCTTTAAAGCAAATCTTAGACTGCATCCATTGGGCAAGTAGGACGAGTGAGGCCGGATGACGGGGTAAATACTTAAATCTAATTAAATGTAAAGTCGAAATCTAAGGCAATACAGCTAGATGCTTCCAACGCTCTCCATCCCTTTCCTCAAATCATCGATTAGCGACATGTTCTTGAGTCGCTTTTGTTCTACGTCGGGGCCCATGGCAATCTCCCACCATCTCTCGTTGTCTGGTACATTCTTCCAGCCACCACTCAGAAACTCTCTCAATTTCCTTGGGCTACCACCGGCTGGATAAGACATAATTTTCTTCGCCTCTGCCCACTGAGGATGCGGTGCATTGGTGGTATAGCCAGAAATTCCTGTGAAGCCATTCGTGGCAAGCACAAGGCTGGGAGGTATGGTAATGCGTCCAATCTTGAAGCAGATTTGCGATACAGCAATGGTATGGAGGACTGCTCCGTCAGCCTCCTTTCCGGCAAGTTGAGCAGCGACGGCGTTTAGAGAGGCTCTAGTGTCAGTACCAGTGATGTTATTTATGGCCGGTGTCAAGCCAGAAGGAGATTGGATGGAGGACGTCACAGCTTCAGAGTCGCCGTTTCCGAGAGCGATGATTTGGCTTGCAGTAGCTTCACCTTCGACAGGCTGAGAAGGTGGTGGAACCAACTGACGCTTCTTCTTCCCGTTAGGCTTGCAAACGAACTTCCCGATAACGTACATCTGCAAGACGGTACTAAGTAACACTAGCATTGAAAGTCTCGTGTAGCGCACGTACCCATTTGTGGTCCCAAGCACCCATGGTGAGACGAACTTCGTAGGAAGACAGCATAGGTATCTCTTTGACAAAGTGGAAATGGGTGGCTAAAGGATTCGATTCAGTAAAATTAGGCTGTGGGTGTTTCGAAAATAGACAGACCTGCCAGCGGTAACCAACCTCCAGCTCTGAAGAACATAGGGAAAAGCTCGACAGCGGCTTTCAGGCGAGCACCGTCTAGAATCTGTTCGTCTGATTAGAGAAAGTGTTGTGATACGCTCCAAATCCTTGCCTTGGGATAGCAGGAGTTGCTCATGTGAAGATTCCAATCGCTATCATCGGGACCTGGCGAACATTAGACAGCTTCAGGGGTGAAACAAAACAACTCACTTGCCCAAGACCTGTAGGTAATCGTTGTTTCTTGTGGGTTTGCAGCAATTGGACAGATCGAGTCCAGCCATCTATCTTCAGCTTGTGTTTGGGCGGTACGCGACAGGAAGCGCGTCCGAGCGCGTAGCCAAGCATGTTGAAACCGACGCAGCAACACTGGCCTGAAGATTCGTACTTTGAAATAACAAGAGTTGTAAATGAACCCACAAAGTGCGAAAGTAGCAACAACTCACTGTGCCATGCCAGGGGCCATGATCGAATATTGATGAGGAAGAGAAGAGCCACCAAGAGTTTGGCAAACTTTGGGAACAGCCTGATGATTGCTGCCACGTGCACTCGCTTCGTCAATCCTCGTAAGTGTCGAAGAGAGGCCACCGCCTGAGATGAGGCTTTGGACGCCATTTCGTTGATAATTTCAGGACGATTTGATATACAAGAGAGACGGGACCGTGGTAGTCGGTATCACTGGGGTTTCCTGCCCCAGTGAACGAAACTCGAACCACGGCTATCATGGTCACCGGTCCCGGTCCGTGGATAAGATAAGAGTCAAATTGGCGCTCAGAGAAATTGAGTGCCAGCGCTTGATTGAAAGGGCTTGTAACAACTAAAAGAAAAGAACTTGATTGAATGCAAAGCATGTAGGCTTAAAAGCTAAACGGCATGGTAGATTGATCTGGTCCCAATAACTAGTTATACTAAGACATGTAAGCGCTTCTTCACAGCATTACTGCACTGTATGCCGCAGCAGCGCGCCAGCTCCGTCATCAAAATTAACTACGTTAAGCGAGTTGTATGAACAGCCCGCTGGAATCAAAAATAAGATACCTGAGGTCATCAATTAAACCTTGACCTTGCAGACTCGCAGAGTAGTTATGGACGAAAATTGCCCGGCTGGTAAGCTGGGGGCTGCTGGGCTGAATGATGCAACTGGATTTCGGCGAAGTACAAATTAAAAATTTACCTCTTTCCTCAGATCGTTGGTCTCGCTACATTCCTGAATGAAGTTGCGGTAGTTGCAGATGACAGTGGCACCTCTCAAGGAATGCTTTGAGATGTTAGCCTCGGGCTTTAGACCCTGTGAAATGCGAAGCATGGCCTATAGGGTCCATCGCGGCTGAGAATTCGGAGAGTTCTCCGCGACGCCATCCACACACGAACCAATTTCAAAACTCTGGGACTGACATCTGGCTGAAGGGGACGGTCTGGGAAGTCTTAGCACGTACCTGCACTACCTAGATTGTTCTACTTTGGCGCTCCGGCCAATTGCAGTCAGCTGGTGACACAAAGCAAATGGTAACATCACCTTCGATTCCGCTTTCCACCCTCGTGACGGCAGCAAGGGGCAGCCAACGCCTGAAGCCGTTGGAGGCTGTTCATCCTGCAACGAACTCGTTAAAATGGCTCAGCGTGGCATCCCTATTTCTTAGCCCTCGTTTCACTCCTACCTCGGTTTGAGATAATAACATCTTTCGAGGTCATCGTCTCCAGTAACCTTCTATACATTTAGCGACGTTTCCCACGAAGCTTCAAGAACTCATTTCTCCACATATTACGCGTGCGCATCCTCTTTGCTCTCGCCAAGTCCAAATTCGAACGTTTGCGTTATCCACGCAGCCATGAACAAGGAGAAAAAGCGTTCGCCATCGTCGACACCGACGGCTCGACCGACTCCTCTCCCTGAAACGAGTTCGAATGCAATTGTCAAGGTTCCTTCACCACTCAACCCCAATTCGACACCAACCAAGAACACTGTTCCTCTTCCACTTTCCGATGATCCCACTCCTCCTACAGTCACTTTTAGTCCAAGTCAACGTGTCCGCAAGATTTCAGGCAAATCTATGAGCAATGGCGGAACTCTTGCACCTGGGATGTCGAGTATGGGTCGCGAGTCCTCAACTTCATCGTTACCAAAGACACTCGAGGCGGAAGGAATGAGATCGACATTTCGAGAGAGATCTAGGTCTCCTGCCAGGACTGGAAACAGTGATCTGACGGCCCAAGGAAAAGAAGAAGCAGCGATCGCAAAGATGGGATCGTCCTGGTGGGCAGAGAAGCACGTGTCTCGAGGATGGCCCGAATCCCCGAAAAGGAAACAAACGACATCGAAGGAACAAGCAGACGCTTTCCAGAGTACTCGAGAGGTGAGTTGGATAATTTTCAAATTTACTAGTCTGTGGTCTCTGGATGGAGTTAGCGCCTCTTTCATCGGCGTCGGTGATTGAGAGCTGACTCTTTTTGGAAGACAGTTTCTGACATACCTCGGTTATTTAGAAAGTCGCACAAGCTGCTGTGTCAGTGTTGGGTACCACCACTGATATCGTTCATGAAGTTCTCACAGTCGGTGTTGAATTTCTCGACCTCGCTCCCATTCCTGGTCTGCAGACAGCAGCCAAAACTCTTCTTGGAATATGGGACGCCGCTCAAGCGGTCGATGTAAGTCGATGCCACTCTACTTGTTTTACATGTTGTCATTATTACTGACAAACTTCCCACTAGATGAACCGACTTTCTTGCCTTCGTTTAACGGAACGCTGTGCCGATATCTTAATCTCGATTCGTCTGGAAATCCATGAAGCGGGCGACGTGGTAGAGCAAGAGCTGGAAGCCCCGATATCTAAACTGGAGGAGTAAGCGCCTTTTCACATTTATTAAACATATACTTATAGCAAGCTCTCAGATCCTACTTGACAATTTATCGCTTCATGGATAAACAAGTTCATAGGCCTTGGCTCAAACGGTATCTTAAACGCGACGAGATAATGGGCGAGATTTCAGGTTGTGATGTTGCTTTACGAGATGCACTCGCACTCTTCAATGTATGATCGATCCTTATTTAATTTTCTCCTTTAACTCAACCGAATGGCAGATTTCTATTCAAATCCGCATTCTTAGGAACGTACAAGATGCCGAACACAGAAGACAGGCTGAGATGTCAGAGCTCATGGCTATGGTTCAAGGGCACTTACCCCTCGCGGACGGAGATCGGAAAGTTTTTACTGAGCACACTGAAGAACCCGAAGACTCAGAGGGTGAACATACTTCCAATTCCGATAGTGTTACGGATTTCGCTGCTACGACGAACGCACTCGGCCTTTTTGACTCCGCAGACGACGGATCTAGGACCCCAACCACTACCCTCGCATCAACTGAGGTCATCCCGACTCTCCAGTCAATTCATGCAATACAGAACTCGCTTGATGCGGCTCTTGACCTCTCAGAACTTCGACAGCTGCTGCGAGAAGCTCTTCAGACTAGTAGCGATGCGGACATGGTTGAAGTACTTCAGATCAAACGTCAGGAAATGCCAGACGCCATCAAATCTCTCCAACGCGCTTACGAACGGCTTGCCGAACGAGACGGAGATGTTGATTCCGTTGGTGGCAAAGGTGTATTATTGGGCAAAGTGGTGAGGAGAGTTAGCGTCAAAGAAGTGGAGGGCAACGGAGGGCTAAAACGGTCAACAACTATTGTCAGCATTGAAAGCACGGGCAGCTCAAGTGAAGGCGACTCGGCTGGATCAAACACCGAAATAAGGAAACGGGATACTTTGGATCGAGAGTTTATTGAAAGTGGTATCGACGCTCTTACGAGAATGAGTCGTGGTGCTGAGCGTAGCCTGCCCAGTTGGACCATCACCAAGTTCGTTTTTCTTTCCTTTGAAGAGTATTACTCAGTAAAATTGATGTTGATGCTACAGGTACGAAGTAGACCGAGACGAGAAGATTGGTGTCGGTTTCTTCTCTGATGTCTTCAAGGGTACATGGCGTGGTCGGACGGTGGCCATCAAAATTCTAGCCGAATCTACACCCAGGAAGTTATTCGTCCGAGAAGTTGGCATTTGGAAGACCCTTCGCCATGCAAACGTGTTGTCGCTCTACGGTGCTAGCAGCGCTACAGGCGACCCACCTTGGTTCTTTGTCAGCCCCTACTTGAAGAACGGAAGTCTTGTCCAATATTTGAAACGCATTGAGGTCGAAGTACGACCTTCTGGGCTCGGTCTTGGACCTGGCGCTAGCGTTTCCTCTGTCACTCCTCAGAGAAGTCCGGGGAATCGTGCAGTGACAATGCCCCAACCTTCCAGAGCATCAGGTAGCTCTATTATCACTTCTCATCCAGAGTCAACTCTCTCTCCGTCGGCTTCCACGACTAGGCCATCTCGCGACGGAAGTCCCGTACAGAGAGAATGGGATCTTTTTCGTTTCATGCACGAAGTAGCGAAAGGGATGGAGTACCTACACGGAAAGGGTGTTCTTCACGGTGATCTTAAAGCCGCTAACGTCCTGGTCGACGATAAATTTCGTTGCGTGATTTCTGACTTCGGTCAAAGTGAAATGAAGTCGGAAGCGTTTAGAATTAGTGGGGAAAAACGACCTCGTAAGGCCTTTCATCTATTTACGCTTGCTTTTGCTAATTAAAATGTAGATGGAACACTCCGTTGGCTATCTCCTGAACTGATGGATGGGATAGGGCAGATGACCCAAGCCGCCGATGTCTGGGCATTTTCAATTTGTTGCGTTGAGATTCTTACAATGGGCCGAATGCCTTGGCAGCTACTCGATGATGAAACCGTGAGATCCCTTGTACTCAGTGAGACCTTTCTCCCATGAAGCTGGAAAAATGCTAATTCAGCTGGTTCTGAAGGAGAAAATACACGACCCCCAATTCCCAAACACTCGCGGTTCAATACCCCAGGTTTGCAAGATATCCTGAGAAACTGCTGGAATACGAAGCCCGACCTTCGTCCGCAATTCTCTAAGATTGCTCGTGATTTCAGGCTCCTTCGCAAGAGTTTCGGCCAGGATCTCTTCGAATCGCCTCGGCTACCTCCAATTGAAGATTTACCTGAACAAACTTCGTCGCCATCTCCCGACATGCGACCTTCAGACAATCTTCCTTCTTTCTTACGAGGCCTCAACCCGATACGTGGGTCTCACTCTATTTACAGCGCCAATCTGAACTCATCTATTAATTACCAGCTCAAGATATTTTACACGGGTCGACAAATCCGGAAGCCGCCGATCTCGCTCACAAAGGCGGGCTTCCAACTTCAGATATATCACATCACGAAAGTACTGTGTCTACTGGTGAAATTAGGATGCCTGAACAAGTCATTTATACACCCGGCCCGTCGAATTCTTCGAGTAGACGTTCGTCCGTTTTTGTCCACCATCCCGAGCCGGACAGCGGTCACATCAAAGTAGTCGACTTCGATGGTTACGAATCACCTCCTCCAACTGATGAGAGGGCTGCTGCCGTGAAAAACGAGCGGCGATATCGATTATTACTCACACATGATTACCACCCTTCACGTACGTCTCGAATTGATCTCAAACTCTAAAAATCCTCACAGGCCTCAGTAACTTTGCCCCTATGGGAGCCAACACCCGTGGATCTTGGTGCCGTTGGCTATTTGTCCAGACCTAGTGGCGAATTTGTTACACTCTTCAATGCCTATCGACCAGTCAACTCTTCTCACCCTTCAATCCAGCGCCTCCCATCGATCGAAGGTTACGGACGCCCCTCCCTTGGACTTCAGCGACAAGATCGACGAACCGTAACGCAAAAGGCATTCGACTTGTTTAATGGGGGTAGTCTGAGTTTCAAGAATTCTTCGTAAGAAGACTTCTCTTTTTCATATATAAGAAGCTTAGACTTACTTAATGTTAGTAAACAGGTGGCTCGGCGTTACCCTTTTGCGTTGAAAAACGGTCACAAGGTTGCCTACCTTTGCACCGAGATCACACAGTACGAATACATCGAAACCCTAGATGCTCCGAAGAAATGGTTCCAACTCCATGCTGATACCATAATGCAAGCGTATGGACGCGAGCGCCAAATTCAGAAGGAAGACTTGTTCTTAGGTGGGTCATTACTTCCAACACATCTCAGTCTTCTTATGGTGGCATATTCTAGTGATTGGGACCCTCAAAACCCCAAATTATGGACTCTTTGTCAGTCACAGTCATCCTGAAGGACACGTACGTTTCTATCTGGTTAATTCTCGGCTCGTCCCTGTTGACCTCAGCAAATAAAATAAAATAGGTTCACTTTAATGTTTATGCCAACTCCAAGGCCGGCCAACCTTGGGGGACTTTCACGACTGATTCCGACGTGGCCGGTGAAGTGGGCCCATCATACGACTCCGACGAACTTGAAACTCCAAGGCTCTCTGCAAGCAAAGTCTCTGTCCATGGCGACCCTACGACCGCAGTCCTCATAGCTAGATTACGCTTCAAACCAGACGCTAGCGAAGCCACTTCGAGATAGTCACTCCTTCCTATATGTAGCTACAGACCGCACTGTTTGCGGATAATCGATATCTTCTTTTATTTATAAACCACGATCTCTCCAAGCATGTAACCAACTACTTGGAAGACAACATTTACGCTCAAGTTCTCGCTTAAATTTTCAGTGACCTATACACATGATATTCTTCGCAGCGTAACGTGGACTTGTGTTTCTCTTCGCCCTTCGATCTTCTCTGCCCCAAAAAGATGTTCTCCGTTCAGCATTAACGTCAAGCCTAGACTGAGTTGAAGATTGTTCCTTCCTGCAAAACCTTTGGCTTTCGGGAGTACATGCCGTAAATAAAGCCTGTTGAGAGACTCATGTGGCAAATAACCAGATAATCACTAAGATTATACTGGCAGTGGGCGGCCAGCTTGTTTTCGCTTCACTCATTGAGCAAATATTACTCGCAGACATAGAGATTTCTTCAACCAAACTATGCGGTGGTTGATCGTTTTCGGGGTGCAAACAGCCTCTGACCAAGATGCGGGACCCACACCATTACACTGGATAAATAACTCCTAACATACACCGACCATCAGAGTTCATTAAGATTGACAGCTTCCCTTAGGTTACTTCGGCTTCGATACAAATATTTTTTGCCTCATTTTATGAGAGCATTTGGCGATATTCTTCACTCTTACGCGGAAATCGGTATCCTGATTAGGCGTCTACTAAATGCACAGATTTCTCCACTCCCAACAGGTTACGAATAATTGTCGCCTCATAGATCCATGTTGCCATGTTGCACCTGGGTACACTCACTGTGGAAGATCGGCCGTAGAAACTTCGACGCGTTCTCGTTGGTGAAACGTGTTCTTGGAAATGTCAAAAAGGACAACCAAGGCCAAATCCAGATCAGATCGAGACAGGAGCGATGCGCGCCAAAGAAAGTATTTGACCTGGCCAAGAATCTGATTTTTCCGAGGTACTTACTTTCATCCCTTTCAAGAATAGACGAAGTTTAGCAACCTAATAGAATACGAACCTCAGTGGCGAAACCTCGGCCAGCCGAGGTTTTCCCTCTACTTCGCTCTGGCGTTGTATTTTCCAAGAAGGCTAATATCATCAATTAAAAAATAATAAGAAGTGAGAGATATGCTGAGCCTTGCATTCCACTGGTAGTGGAGTACATCGAAATCCTGCAAAACATATGAGGACTTGTGAAGACTTGTCGGCCCCTGACGTCGCCTGACCCTGAAATATCCCGGGCCGCACACCGGACGGTCATGTTGGCAGATCAAGGTTTACGGATCTTTTCTAAACCTATCCTCCAAAGCACTTTTGAGCCTTTCTCGAACCCTGAGATGCTGCCGTCAGCCGCCGCCAACTCACCGAGGAAGTTCTTACTGGAGTAGCTTTAATGCTTTTGATATTAGAAGGTATCAGTAGATAATATATAAGCTGCGCTACTGTGGTAACCCCACGTCTCGACTTGACTGTCAATATTTGTAACATGCATCCGGCCTCCTCGAGTAGAGCCTACAGCCTTATCAGGAACACTGCCGTGACTCATCCATCGCTTCGTACGATTTTTCCATTGTTCATATTACCCAAAACTTGACTATGGTCCAGACATTCGCACTGTGCATGACGCCCACGTTCTTTTGGAAGCGGTTCGACGAGAAATGCTCCCCTTATTAAAACGAAGGCTCCTTGCGAGCGAGCGAGATGAGCTAAAGAGTGGTCATATATACGTTTGGGAGGAAGCACAAGACGATGGCGGTCTTCTTCGCTGGACTGATGGCCGCAGATGGTAAGCGTGCTTTGAGTACCTAGTTATCTCACCTTATTGGATTTTTCAGGTCGCAAAGTAGAAT
Source organism: Crepidotus variabilis (assembly GCA_015657495.1). Lineage (NCBI taxonomy): Eukaryota > Fungi > Basidiomycota > Agaricomycetes > Agaricales > Crepidotaceae > Crepidotus > Crepidotus variabilis. The sequence continues at coordinate 24,689 of MU157912.1, forward strand.
GAGGGGTGATTATCTCTTTTACGAAGAAAAAATTGAGACCACTCAGGGGGAAAGGGATGCGAAAGCTGCACGAAGGTTGGTGGCTTGCTTTGTGTATGCAATCTTATACATACTCACGAGCTTATACTAGAGCCCGAAAAGCGTCTGACCCCACTGCCGTTCTTCCTCCACCAATAAGGAGAAAAGACCGCCCTTCGAAGCCCAATGGGCTCACGAAGCAAACATATTCGGTGACAGTTCACATTCCTGGCGCTCTCGAGCCTCGAAAATGGCATGTGGTTGCGTATTTCTCTGTAAGTGCGCAAAAAAACCTCCCTCTCTGTTCTAACCATTGACGCTAGGCCGGCGACTACTCTCGCTTGCCAGTTATTGATAACTATGCCTACCTCCGCGATCTTCAGGTCCCAACTGGGATATTTTTCAGCAACAAGCTTATTTTCGGAGGTACTGACAGAGCAACTTCCTCCAACTCGGATGACGGAGAGCTGCTAGAAGATAACATGATGCTAGTTGATACTCCCACGACAGGCAGTCCAACCACACCGACCATTGCGTACTCTCTCTCTCCCCCTTTGTCGCCGCAACAATCATTTCGTTCTCCTTTACTCAGCACATCAAGCCCTCGGTATGGCTTTATCCTACCGCCGATAACGCAGGTGGCACCAGCCCTCCATCGTCGATCTCAGCTTCCTCCTCCTATTTCCAAGTCTGAGCTTTGGCGTGGTCCCCGTCACTACACCCCACTTTCATCTGAGGATCGTCGCGTTCTGGGAAAACTCAGAGTGGTCATTTGATGGGCTTCTGAGGCTTTCCATCTAAATTATTTACTGACGGTGTTTCAATCGCTGAACTTTCTCTTTATTACTTGTTTCTCTTCATATTCCGTGGATCTTTAGCGATTTCGACTATTTCTCAGAGATTTCCAAATAGTATTCACACCTTAACATTATTACGCCAGTCCTTCATTGAAGTTCTCCAAGTGAATGACCACATCAAAAGAACTTTGACTCAGATTCCTTAACTCCGTACTGGCCGTGATTGTGCATTCAGTATATGTGTACCAATTCCGAAGATAATCCGTCCTGTCCAGATGGCATCGGGCGTGGTAACCAATTGACAGAATTTCGAAGTAGTAAAGCTTATTTCGAAGGTTTGTCCGAGAACTTGACCGTGCGCATCCGACGTACGTGGACTAATAACTTACTTGAAGTTGAAGTGAAGCCAAAGGTGCCCTGTCACGTGATCAGATCTCTCTCTCTCTCTCTCTCTCTCTCGTACTGTCAAACTTTGTTCGAAGTTCGACATTCACTTCCCCGATGAAGGAGATCCTCTATGTCCAGGCCGGAGAATTATCAAATTACACTGGAACTCACTTTTGGAACACTCAAGAATGCTATATGGGAACAAACGAAATCGAAAGCTTAAACCAAATCAATCCCAGCATCTCGTTTTGCGAAAATGTGAATGAAGAGGTCTGCAATACTTTCGATAAAGCGTATTTCATTTACAGAAATCTTCTCAGGGCACAGCCACGTTATGTCCCCGTGCTCTCATATTCGATCGCAAAGGTAACTCTTACGGTCTATGCGCAGCAAACATTAAGACTTCTCCCTTTCTCGAGCACATTTCGGATCAATCTCGAGTCCGGGCGAACTAGGCATCCACAATAATACGAGAAAAAACACACACTCCACCTGGTGGGATCCACATCTTGAGATAGTTTCCATAACCGCTGATTCTCCGCACAGGAATGGGGCCATGGTCGAAGTTAGGCATGAGGAAATTCCTAAGAGCCATTATCAGACACTCTTGGAAGAAGGCGTCGAGGCAACCCAGTCTGGGGAATCAATTGGCTCCATGCAAAAAAATATTCGCTTCTGGTCCGATTATAACCGCCTTTACTACTTGTCAAGGTCTCTCCAACGTGTTCCAGATGCAGGGGCCACAAACCTAACGTGGTTGGAGGAGCAGGCGACATTTGACCTCTATGACAAGGTATAGTGCAGATGGATCTCAGGTTGTCCAGCTGACAACTTTACTTTCATCAGGAAACGGACGTGATCGACGGGTCTCTGCGTCGGCTCGTTGAAGACTGTGATAATCTTCAGGTCACCGAACTTAACTTTGATGGTTGTTTTGCCCTCACTTATCCAAGTTGCAGGGACTTCAACTCATGAATGATACTAATGACTTCGGGGGATTTATCAGAGGATTTCTCGCTTGTTTCAGGGATGAATATTTGAAGCTTCCATCTCTAACATTTCCTACGATATCCATGGGACCTCGTTATATCTCCGCGTCCACGCAGGTAAGCCTCATTTTCCTCGTTATCACCTACTTATTAACAGCGTAAGGATGCGGAGGAACGCGCACTTGTGAATGAAGCTCTGTTTTTGCGCGATTTGAGTGAACTTTCTACGATGAATATCGTGATCCAAGAACCGTCTTTTTGGCCAACATCCGATTGGGAAAGAACGCTTGGCTGGCCCGTAAGCTTGCTGATTGTCATGGTTGTTACCGGCCTGAATAGAACCTCAAAGGGCCATAGTCTGTATCATCAGTCAGCCCTACTTTCGTCTATCTATGAAACGGCTACTCTACCGCTACGGTAAGAACTTCTAACGGATAACATAGAAAAAACAAGCCTGATTACGTCGATTAGGCAAACTTCTAGTGGAGAGGATATGTCAACCATCTGCCAGCTTTTGAAATGCCAAAATGCCACTCCATATGGGGAACTTGTGGGCAGGCTTATTCCTTCCCAGATATTCAAGAAAAACGAAATCATGAACTTGTCTTCTCGGCATTTAGCACAGGTAATTATCCATTGCTCAATCTAGTCTATACAATCTATACTTATTACTTACCCACCCGCGAGCCCTCCGAGGTATTCTCTCAGCTGGACGTTACTCGTGGCTTCTCGTCTAACTCACTGCAAGACTACGAGAAGTGGTCATTGCTCAAGAATTCCGCTGTGGCGGCGCCCTATATCCGAAGGTGAGCTTCTATGTTATAGTCCTTTGTTTATCTTAGCATTCTTTATCTAGCTTTCACACCACAACGTACCCGTTACCGACATCTTTCCCATCGTTCCCTGAAGCGGCTGTTAAGTTCTCCCCTGAGCAACGATCAACCACTATCCGCGCTGTACCTGTCATCGCTTCCATGTCAACCTCAAGCAATGTCGCCCTGACTTTGCAAAACTACGCTGAGCTAGTCGATCAGCACATCAAGTCATTTGGCCGCTTGCACCCATCTTCTTCGATGGGACTTTCGAGTGATGAGTTGAAAGACCTCGCGGACGACCTATGGAGACTAAATGATGGTGCACAGGGCTGAGTACCTCTGGATTGGATGCATCAGCATATAACCTTACTACTGTGGTCGTAGAATATTTCATACTGTGGCGCCACATCTCTCCGAGATTGAACCAAGAAGCCATATACTACTTATGGTCGTTTCCAGGTGGTCTATATTACCTAGGGCTCAGGTTATCAGAGATATCGCATCATTCCATATTGAGCGGATTCCTTGACGACTTACACCCGTTATCTAGATCGTGCGGTTTGGCTATCCTAATTAGGAATCCGTACCTCTCTGCCTAAAAAAGGGCTAATCCGTTTGAGGACGTTGATTACCCGCATGGGACTAATTAACCAATTAAGGAGGCTTTACAATGCACTTGGAAGTTTAAGCCACTCTCAAATGCGACAATGCTTCGCTATTGATAAGTTAGTCAAGTGACGGCCTTCTCGGAAGCTTTAGTGTCAAGCCATCAAACCTTGGGCGATCGAGGTCTCAAACCTTACCACAGGGCAGTTCTTCGGAAAAGAGTTACTATAACGTGAGCACTCTCCAGGCTCTACAAAGGAATGAATTGGTTGTGACGAAGCCTAGGGTCTAGACAACGACATAAAACGCGATATCCGCAGGCGAATCCCAGGCATTAGTACGTTGTGGGAGTTGAAATATTGAAACTTCAGGCTCCAATACTAAGCAAAATGATGCCTGAGTTGCCACTTATAATTCTGGAGGTTGTATTGGTAATTGCCACAAAGCGTGGATCAGATGACTGAGTCTTCGGGGATGTGATATTGGCGTCGATTTGCATCTATTCAAATGTTTTTCTAAACGCTCACAAAATAACTGTTTAGCCAATGGAATAGCTGGGAGCGCTTTTCAGTCAGGCACCCATCAGTTAATGTTTTATTTATATCTCAACGCTGATCTACCACTTTTGCTTCCGGGAGAGACAATCCAAGCGAAAGGACTTTTAGCATCCTTGTAGAAAGAGGGTAAAAGCCTGTTGCATATGATCAAAATTACGACTAAAAGTATCAGGGTTTCAATCTCCATGTTGATAGAAACTATAATCGGCCAATTGCGCATCCCAATTTCAGAACGTATTTAGGCTAAATTTGGTGCACTCATGCAGTCGAAGTTGAGAGACGGAAGAGGTCCTTTAACTAGCTCTCACAAAACTTTAGCCAGCAATTGATACTACGCCAGATTCTTACCATATCCACCATTATTTTACCTATGCCAACTCAATCACTTCTTTGAATTACATATTATTGAATTATTTTTTCCTATATGGCCGAACCAGCTTGGAGGGAGATTGTTTCAGCCAAGTTCTACGCAAGTATAAACTTTAGTTCCGAGCAAAAACCCTTTTTTACCTCTAGGGTGGATGGTTCATTGTGGGTTGAGGGTTCGAGCGCTACAGTATTAGTCTTTGACTCTTGGAAGACCGCCATGTCCAGGTTAAGATCCTGCATCGTTATTGGTCGTTGTTTTATGTTTTGAGGAGACATCTTGGAGGATGGCCGAAACGTAGTCTATAAATAACATGAATTGATGCTACCAGACAGCAATAACTATATACGAGTAACTCGTAAGTAAATAAGATGAACTCGACAGCAAAATAATTGAGAGATGCGCGCAAGATATAATAAATAGATGCCAATACCATCACGACGACCAGCAAGGGAAGAAAGAAAATCGGTGTTCAAACAGCACGACAAAAGGTGTTGATACAAGTGTTGTAGTTGAGTTTGTAATATCCACGGTGCGAATAAATACGCTACCAAGCCGCAGCAAGCCAGCTGTTACAGGTAGTGGTGGTGTATTGCATGGTCGCATGTTAGTGAGGGTAGTGGTAATTCTCGTATGTGATGTTGGTGGGCATAGGTGGCAAATCTTCGTTGAACTGCGCCGGACTTTCCATCGCTGATCCAAACTGTGCGGGCGAGTCTGTCCTCATCATACCATCGTCTTGCATTGACATCAAGTGCCGCATTTGTTCATGTAGCATTCCGCCAACGTTGGCAGAGCCTCCATTACCGCTATAGCTCGAACCTCGAGACTCGCTCCTCAGTGGTACGGAATGCACCTGGGGACTGTTGGTGGTTGACCCAGCCCTTGAATTGCTGTTGCTATACGCATAAGGGTGATATCCGCGAGATGACTGCCCACTGACAGAGCTCAAAGATGAATGAACACTGGCAGGAGACCCAAAGTCGCTGCCACCAGATGTCGTCGGTCGCCTCATCTCCCCATTTTTGTTTAGAGAAGGAGTTACACTTCGATGCCTTCTTGTGGGCCCGATCCCCCCGGGGATCGAATCGTCGAACATTCCAGAAGGATACATCGAGTTGAGGTCGAAAGATTGTTTGTGCGACGGAGCTGACATGGACGCAGCAGCTGGATATTCGTTTCCAAATACTGAAGTCGATCTCATAGACATGCGATGAGGTATGACCGAACCAGGGTGGGGAGGAGAAGGTTCGCTTAGGGTACTAAAAGCAGGACTACCATGACCAGCCTGTGCTTGAGTCCTAGCCCACTGCGCAGCAGCGGAGGCGGCGGCAGCGGCCTCGCCATTAGGGTAGCTTTGTGTTCCTGTGGTGATTGGTAAGTTTGAGGTTGAAATTACAAAAATGCAAACTTACCGGTGGCAGAAGGACCGTAGTATTCCTCAGTACCTGGCTGGCTTGATTGGGTATGAACAGGATACAACATTGCAGAGTCCACCGTTCTCATTAATAACCCTTCCTCGTCACCATGTACATCTTGTACACCACTGGCCACGATCTCGACTTCACACATCTGTGCGTCAAGGTTACCCAATCCAAAGTTCCCAGTTCCACCACTGCCGGTCGTAGTCGCCGATCCTGTACCTCCTAGAAAGTTTCCCAGGTCAAAATTACCCGACGCAGAGCCATAGAGCTCCATTCCGGGTTGTTGGTAAACCGAAAACCCACGGTGCTCTTCGTCTCCGCTTTCGCTTGCTGCACGAACACCTGTCGCGGGAATCGTAGACATTCGACCAGCTTCCTCATTCCCGCTACCAATATCACCTTCATCACCGACATCTAGTCCGTTAGATCTTGTAGACAGAACTCCTGCACTAACCCCTCCCCCACTCGTCGCGCCAGTACCTGTACTCGTACCCCCTCCAGGCATCCCTACTCTTTCGTGGGTTCTAAGATGTTGGGTCAAGTTATCGCTTCTCGAGAACCGTTTCCCGCACTTCTGACATGCGAACGGCCTCTCCATCGTATGTGTCCTGAGGTGCCTCTTGAGATGCTCCATCCTCTTGAACAACCTCCCGCACGAATACAACGGGCATACAAAGGCACGAACTTTACCATCCGCCGACAAAGCTTCGTACTGCGCCATCCCACTTGAACCCATTGCTCCCGGAGGCGTGAGGTTTGGTTGAGACGATGTCGGACCATTCATGTCATGGGCGCCGTTCAGGCTCGTTGCTCTCAAATCATCCTCTGCCAACACGCTCGTACCAGCGGTGCTGGCGCTGGCTAAAGCAGCCCCTGAGGTTGTAGTCATAAGCCCACTGATCGCACTATTTGAGGATGCGGCGGAGTTCAATCCAGGCATACCACCGAGACTGGCGTTTACAGCGGCAGCTGCGGCATCCGCAAACGTCGAATGCATATACCCAGCACTGAGTGCTCCATGGCTCGGAGGGTCCACGCGAAGATCATCGCCCATGCTGTTTGCCCGCATAACCGAAGTAGCGAGATCCAAACTTCGACCTCGTGCATGTAAAGTATGGACTTGAGCGTGCGCCGACGCTTGAGGTGCATACACATGATGCGAGGTTCCATAAGGTTGATGCAGACCGGCCTGGCTGTGAATCGCTTGAGGTTCCGTGAAATAAATGGGGGCGTCGATTCCTCCGTTTCCTCCTGTCCCCGTCCCTCCACCCACTCCCACCATGATAGGATGAGGTTTTTGACCTCGTACAATCCCGTTGCCATTGGTTTCTCCTCCGGAAAGATTGCCAATGTCGCCTCCTCCGTAGGTGTCGTCGAAAGTAGAGGAAGAGTAATGACCATGACCACTCCCAGTACTTTGAGCATCAAAGTCGTACATCGAAGAATACGTGCTCGAAGCCCTGGAGTGATGGCTATGCACGCTGCTGTCGCGGCTATGACTGAGATGGCTATGCGCACTTGAGTATCTCGAAGAGGCTGCAGATCCGTAGGGATGGTGATACATTGAACGACCACGCTCATACTCGGGTTGTGGCAGTTGTTGCTGTGTCTGCTGCATCCCGTACTCGTCTCCGCTCACGCTAGCCTGCCTGACATTCGCACTTCCAACCGCACTCGCGCTAGCCCCTCCTCCTTTGGCTCCTTTCTTCCTCCTTTGCTTGTACGTTGGGCTTCCTTCGAAGATGGAGAAAAAAGGCAAGAATTGGGATGCATTTGGACCCTGTAACGCTGCTGGTCCGGAGCGTTTTCGTTCTTTCATGTCCTTGCGCGAAGACCCCGATTTTTTCTTGCGGATTCCCCCTTGTGCAACGCCACCTCCACCTCCACCCGCAACGGCTGATACATCGCCCATCACGACATCCTCACCACCACTCTCATCATCTCCTCCGGGACTTCCACCTTCCTGCCCGTCTTGGCTGTCCTCTTCATTTCCAGCTTCCCCTATCTTCCTCACGGCCATTTCCAGTTCGTCTTCTCCATCTCTGGCACCTTGCATTTTGCTGAATTGTTCGTATAAGCTTCGCTTGGGGTCATAGGTGAAGCTCTGGGCAGGTTCGCCGACAATCTGGGTTGTTGCCTCAAGTCCCATTTTCTCGCGCTTTAAATCTCGCTCGAGAGCATCGAGAAATAGGCGATCGTGAGGAACTGAGAACCTGTAAATGGACAGAAAAGCAGAGACGTCAGCCAAAAAAATAATGCAGTGCAACAAGTGAACGAGCTTGGCTGAGAAACTGACCAGTAAAAGACTTTTTGTTTCTTCTGAGTTCGGATGCACTGAAATTTGAACAGGAGATCTAGAAAAGGGCTCTGAATAGCAGATAGAGATGCATCAGCGCCGGAATTTCAACGTAACATAATCAAAGAAACGAAAATAAAAGGACACGAAACGAAAGCAACATGCCAGCTAAGTAAGGTTTGCCAATTTAATCTTTAAAAAAAGGAGTTTCGAAATAATAGAGTAGCTCGGCTGAATCCCATGTGAACGTACGTAGCAACATGGGAATATAACCAAAAGTAGCAGCATGGATAATGACTCGATACCATACGATAAAGGATTACGCCGACCGCCGATTACAGGCGAAAGGTACGGTTGGAAAATTCCGAGCCAAGCCAATGTAGGGATGTAGAACCATCTCTAAGATATGAAAGTGCAGCAAGGAGTGGGAGACCCCTTTAACCGAGATCACAAGCGAATTCGATCCTTTCCAGAACTGAGTACTTGACGGGAACTAAGCAGAGAACGTTTGAAGGAATAGGAAGATGCCAGCGAAGTAGAAAAATGGAGAAGAAATCCAGAAAAGAGAAAATCGCCAAATTGAGAAGCACAAATCCAGAATAAAAAGAGAGAGTAACGAAATTTCGCAGTAAAAAGGATATGTACATACCTTGGGCTCTTCCAAACAAGCATCAATGCCTGGTTTCAAGTTTCTCAAATCGCTGAAAACTCCCTCTTCGAATTTTTTCATGTTGCGAACGGGCCTGCCAAATGCCTGTCAAGATGGCGTTAGCATAACTCAATATATGCGGTTAAATTAAAAGATAAGAGTGAAACATGACGAGAAATCACGAAGTGGAAGTAACCAAGAGGGTTGACTGAAAATGAAGCATATACCCACCTCAAACCTAAACACAAGCGCTCTAACGATATCGGTGCCTGTGATATGGTACAGCCCATTCCAAAGAACACACGAAACAAACTCCTGATTTGGTAAGAGGAAACGATTAAGTGCCGGGTGAGTTGGAGAGTGAGTGGCGAGCGTGTGAGACGCCAGTGAGGGGGTTAGTCCGTATGGGTCCATGAGGGAGGGCGGATACGAATTCGATGGATAAGAGCCAGGCGGCGGTGGATAAGACGGAGGATAAGACGAGGGTGGGTACGCAGAAGACGAATATGCCGGCATCCCACTGCCATTCGGACCACCGCCGTTGGGCGGGTACGGAGGAACGGTGAATTCTTCCGCCGTCGATGGCGGATTGCCGTTGCTCCCCGTAGCATTGGCACCATCGGCACCATCTCCCCCCGAATCCCACCTGCTTGGGGCAGTAGCAAGGAAGAACTTGAGTCTGTCCAAGTGAGCGAGACGTTCTTGTTCGAGAGGTGTCAGAGCTCTTGATAAGCCCTGAGTAGCAGTGAATGATGCTGATGAGTCGATTTGTTGGGAAGGATGAATTGATTGGGCTTGGTTGGGTCGACCAGAAGAAGATGCCGCCGAAGAAGGTTGCGAGGTGGACTGGGACTGGGACTGGGGGGTTTGGTTTGATGAGGGCTGTGATGGCGGTCCATTAGACGACGAGGAAGGATGGCCAGAGTACGACGACATTTCGTCGCCGTGGTCCATTTCGAAAGAAGACATGCCTTCCGAGACAAGCGCTGTTGCAGATCCGTTCAACGCATTACCCGCTCGGCTAGTTGTCGTTGTAGGCGTCTCCATCACATCTATATCGCCACCCCCATGAGACCTGTGGCCCACCCCCAGAAGGCCATTTCCACTGCTCCCACCATGATTATGGCCAATAGCCGAGTGGAATTGAGTATGAACATGTGCGTTTCCTGGTCTCGCTGTCCTCTCATTGGGGTCAAACTCGCTATGTACGCTCGTATTAGAGGTTGAGACCTGCAAAATCGGGGCGCTGAATGGAGAAGGATGATTCTGCTGATGATGTCCGTTCAAAGAATAGTGTGTAGTTGAAGATGAAGCCGCAGGAACAGAGTTCGCCGCCGCTGTGAACCTTCGACTTTGAGTCGCATTGCCTTGGCCATAATGCTGGTGGCCATTAGGTATCGGATAAGTCTGCGAATGATGAGGCTGGGAATGCGAATAAGACTGGTGTTGCATTTGTTGAGAATTGTGGTGAATTGAGGACGAATCTTTCCTGTCCATCCTCCAACTCGAGTCTTGAAGGAGAGACGAAGGGGAGAGTGATTATCGTGACACTGTTCAGTGTTTGTCACTATAACAAAGTATTACCTAATCATCTCTCAATCTGTGCATTGGGCCAACACAGCCATCATACATATCCCGCTGTCCCGATTGCGAGGGATGTGTGGCGTTGTTCATTTGTCGACAATCTGTGATGAGATTTTGTTCATTGCTCCCATGTAGCGGTACAGCCTCCGAGACAGGTAGACCACTGCGGCTGACACTTGAGTGTTGCTTTCCGCTTCGTTTCGTATGTGCTCTTCGTCGCAATCCACCGCCCCCGGATCTGAGGAAGAGCAAGTCAAATAATCTCTTTGGCCCCGCATTTCGGCTTCGAATTCCTCTTTAAAGCTTGGATTCAATGCTATAATACGCTCACGGCCACGACAGACCTCGGTCGCCTCAAGTTAGCAAAACCAGAACAAACCTCTTGATCGTCCGTCTCACTTGTTTAAAAGAAGCTTTAGGTACCATTCCTTTACTGAGCATGATAAAATATCTCGTACTGATTTGCTTACATCGTTCATTGTCTCAACATTCTTCTGAAGCGGGACATATCTCTTCAATTCGGTACTATGTACTATGTAGATATTTACACGGTCTAACCCCAACTGATATCGGAATATTCCTTAAATTATTTATCTAAGATCAAGTTATATCATGTAGCTATTCCGTTCATGCGGTTAACGTCTAGGCACCCCAAAAAATCTTCCATCAACCGACCAAGGACTTTTGTTCGTCTAATTCCGATTCATCAATCATACTTGAAATCTGCCCCCGTCTTCCACTCCTCTGACATTGTTTCTCTTATGGGCAACCAGCCGAGACGGGATCCTTATCAACTTCGGTGTTCTCGGACCCGTAAACCCCACGCGAGATTGCATCTTCGGTAAGAAAGCCCTTTTAATCAGCTAGAAAATCAAGTACAAGATGTACCTACATTTCAAATGCCTTTACTCCCCTTCAATAAATTCACCCAGCTAAAAGTTCGATATCCGAAAGTTTCAGGAGCATAACTCTTCAAAAGCTATCACATTCACACTTGACACTAGACGGTTAAAGGGCTAGAATTTAGCTCGATTCTCGGTTAATGCAGGCCATTCTGTCATATTCATGCATAATTCCCTTGCAGTTGCAATAAACGCCTCATCAATCATCCCCAGCACTTGTAGCTGGTAAGTTCCCATGCATAAGCCACTGCACCCATCCATAATCCATCCCTCACTCACTGTTCCATGCATAACTTATTCATAACCTCTCATTGCACCTTGTTGAATCGAACCATGATTCATCCATAATTTTACCTTGTCCCATGCATAATCCCATCTATTGCTCACCATCCCAAGCATAATTCATTCATAATTTGCCTCTTCCGGTTCTCTGTATGGGACTGCCTCATCCATAAATGATCTATAATTATTGCTTTGAAATAGGCCTCCTTCCATAGCAGCGACTGATCCATAACCGATCCATAGCCTCTCCTTGCTGCCTCATCCATAGATGATGTATAATTATTGCCTACTGATCCATAACCGATCCATAACCTCTCCTTGCTGCCTGATCGCGCCATCCATAGCCCATTCATAACTGCCTGATCCATAAATGATGTATAATTATTGCCTCGAAATATCTCTCCTATGGACGGCGCCTGATCCATA
>MU157912.1:36942-114228 GCA_015657495.1 Crepidotus variabilis
TTCATAACTGCCTGATCCATAAATGATGTATAATTATTGCCTCGAAATATCTCTCCTATGGACGGCGCCTGATCCATAAATGATCCATAACCCGCGGATGCACCATCCATAGCTCATCCATAACTGATCCGTCACCTCGCCTTGATCCATAAATGATCCATAACCCGCTGATGCACCATCCATAGCTCATCCATAACTGATCCATCACCTCGCCTTGAAATATCTCTCCCATGACGGCGCCTGATCCATAAATGATCCATAGCCCGCTGATGCACCATCCATAGCTCATCCATAACTCATCCATAATCTCAACTTGAAATATTTGTCCTTCCCTTACAGAGCGCCCGAAATCCTGATCCATAACTCAATCATGATTACTTATGTCAAATAAATGTTTTTTTATTTTCTCAGATATGTCGCTAAGTTACTTCCGTCTTCCAATGCAGATGCCGCCGCCTCATGAACTTCTCTCGGAGCTTCAATCATCGTGTAAGCATCACCATCCTCCATACTGACCAGTTTCTCAGACAGCCCAGTCCACAACACCTCAAAGCTTGCCTTCATCTTGCGTCGAATTGATGCTTGTCGATGTGCGTAAGCTATTTTCCCAGCAAGTGTTAGTTCATCAGCACAAGGAGCAGCACCAAAACCATCCTGGATCATGATGACATCCACGGTACGCTTATCCCATTTCTTTGCTTCATACTCTAGAGACTCCTTGATACGTCTCATCTCTTCGGCAAGAAACAGACATTCTTCTTGCCAGCGATGGGCACGAGCTCGAGCTTTACACCATTCCAAACGGAGGGCTGCAAGAAAGACAAATAGGTAAGTAGAATACATATCACCAAACGTGAACTAACCAGCTTGCGTCGAGGCATCAACTTCCTGACCGGTTCCCTGCACCAGCCAAATCCACGATAGTTGCTTATGCCCTTCTCCTAAACCTTTCCTCTTCTGCGTCTTTTCTGGAGCTCCGTCATCCATATATGTTAAACCAGCAATATCGTTGTCTTCCAAAGGCTTTAAGATGTTCTGCCAGTTGAACTCTAGAACAACAGGACTGAGCCGAGTTAGACATTCGTGAATATATCGGTATTTCTCGGCCGAAGCCTTGACCTTTGCTTCAACATCACCTATGACCGCCTGGCTCCGGGTTTGCTGTCGTTGCCCCCGGATCAACCGCTTCTTTGACTGGTACAGACGGGATCTGAGAAGAATGTGGCCACGGAGTTCGTGGAGGCAACCTTCGGCTTGAGCATACCGGAGTAGCCATTCAACCCGACTGAGCCGGATGTCACAGTGAATTTTTTGTCTATCGGCAATGGCTGAAGGTAGCAGGAGTTCAATGTCTTGAGCGGCAAGCGGGGAGTTAGACGTTGCAGAAGCGCGGATAAACGCTACAGATGGAACATAGAGCTGTTGTATGTTGCACCAATCATTGACTTTTTGGCGAAGCATGTTTGCTCGTTCAAGCACTTTGGAGCGCTGAAGCTCAGTAGCATGTGCTCCAAGCTGGGAAGTCTCTTTTCCGAGCCGTCGTCTGCCAAAGAAACTTGTTTTAGGTTATGTTTTGCTAGCAAAAACACGTATCAGCTCACTGTTGATCCTCTAGCTCGAGGCCTTGGTAAATCAAGATTGCCGGAGTTACTTCTCCGTGAACAAAAGTGACTTTTCCATCACGAAGTGCTGTCTCTTCTTCTTGGGCCAGGCGTAGTCGAACTTCCTTGTCGGAGATGTCTGGTCAGATCAGTCAAACGTGAGATTGATAGCAACCCATGTGGATTATCGAAATACATACATGTCCTCGGAACAAGAAAAGGATTTGGCTTCGATCGATCCCTTTCCCATTCTTGAACCATACTTGTCCACTCTAGAATACAGGATGCTGGAAGGGCACATGTGAATTCCAAAAAGGCCCCAACTTGATGCTCACGAGCAGGAAGCGCTTCATTCACTTTACGAACATAAGTCTCGCCTACAACATTAACAGAGCTTATGAATAAATAATCTATTTGTGGAAGAGGAGTTGAACCGACCAAGGGCCATGGTTTTCCTCCAGTTGTAGTCTCCAAAGTGGTCGTCAAGAGTGTCGTGACGTGAACCTGGACCCATCTCTTTGGTGCTAGATGAGATCTCGTTTGAGTCAGACCATCCACGCTCCGGCGCTTCTCCATCAGTTCTTCCCATCCCGGGAATATAATTAAACGAGTAGGCGGCCTGACATTTATCAATATGCGCCGGGAGATGAAACTTCGGAACAAGAAAATCCAACACAAGGTTGTTGGTTGAGATGAGGCTTGGTGGATATTCTTCGCAACGAGAGGTAAGATTTTTGGACCATTGGCAAGCAATGTCGTATGACACTACCACCTGCGATGGTGGGTTATGTTGTAAGCTCCGTAGAAAGAGATAGTCCATATTGAGGTATCTATGTATTAATTAATGAGATTATGAGACTTTGGATAATCAGAAGAGTGGCGTACCGTTCTCCTTTCTGAAGATCACCTACACTGGTGGGACGTTTCATATCATGGCGGCTGCATTCGACAGTTGCAGCACCGCTCGCCTCGGTGCCCAGAGTGCCCCGCATGTTTGCTGATTTGATGGCATCATGGTTGTTGCACGTTGATTTGTCTTCGCCAATGACGGTGTCAAAATCTTTGAGATACTGCTTGTAATAAGCATCTTCAACGATATAAGCGTAACCATGGTTTAGTCCGGGATCTCGCTGGCGACTAGAGACGTTCATTCTTTTGAGACAAAAGTTGGCATCCAGTCCAACAAAGAGTGAATACAAAAATCTTGAAAACATACTCAGTGTTTCTTCGTGTGTCTCGATGAGATAATGTTCAACTTACTGTCGAGACTCAGGCTGACTTCGATAATCAGATGGAATATTGATGCCAGGGCGAGGACATGCCAAGCATGGTACAGCACAGGCACCCTGAGGTGTTCCACGAACCCCATCAGCTGCATGTCCGCGGCCCATACGCTTGAGCAGGCGAATATGGCGCCATTCTCTGAGCATACGAAGCAGAGTATGATAGCGGTCCTGTATTGCATCAGATGTCATGTCAGAAGCGCCGATCTTCTTGAGAAGAAACAATACTTACACGTATCTTCACAGTGCCTGTGTTGTCGGTAGTCCTTGCAATGGTCTTGTATATCTCGTATACCGAGGCACCCGAAGTGAAGCCCAGTAGTTGAATGAATTCTAGTAGGCGAAAAGTGGCAGCAGTTTGAGGGTTGGTTGTTGTCGAAGGAAAGAATCCATGACGAAGAAGTTGGGTGACGTGCAGAAGAGATTGTTGACAGCCGCAGTACTGGAGCGATACCTCGTGAATCCCATTCAGATCAATCACCACAAAGTCGTCGTCGAAGCATGCTGATGGGGCGGAGCAGCACTCGCCGATAGTATGGCCTAATTGAATCCGAAGGCCCAATGACTTCAAAGTAACCAAATCAAAGAAGCGGCCATTCCAACGCTGTCATTCAGATTAATATCTCTGAGACAGGAAATGAGGGGACAGAGGGGGGACTTACCTCAATTCGATGAAGGGGTAATGCCAGATGAATGTTCAAAATGCAAGAGGAGCAAAATAAGCGAACATCCGTGCAATCCAAACACCGATGAGCAGCACAGTCAGCATCAAGACTAGCACTGCAGTTGGTGCCAGCGCAGTGTAACGAACTGTCGCCGAGCCCTTCAAGTCGTAAGAACTCCTCGACAAAATGATCGATATGAGGGATCCACAGAAGTAAAGGATGGTCCTAAAAGAATAAAAATGATTGATGACTGTAATTGACATGGAAGAACTCACTGCTTGGGTTCTTTTCCGTTTCTGCTTCTCACAAATCAAGGGATGTCCAGTCGAGACCAGTTGTATCAAGCCCTCTGCCTCGAGCTGTCTATCAAAGTCATCACCGCGGGCAAGATCGTCGTCGTGTAATGGGCTCTCAGCAAAGACATTGGAGTTGGATGCTTCAGATACGATTTCAAGGTCACCGTTTAGGGTGTTGGTGTCGCATGATGGTAAAGATGTCGGGAGAGTAATTGACGACCTCTGAGGACCAGATGAGTCAATAGAGACGTGTGGATGTTGACGGTGTGCTGGTGTCACCGTGATGTCACGCTTTTTGGGGATTGTCCGGCCCGAGCTGTACGACACATCAAAGCGATTGCGACAAAAAGACATTGAGGAGGGATTGTAAAAAATTGACTCTACTGTACGTAGATTTTATAGGGAAAAAAACTACGTGGCTAAGATGGCTAAGCTTTGTCATTGTCCGCTTTTTTAATGGGGCGTGGACGAGGGGGACGATGGAAGCCAGTTCGGAAGCGTGGTAGGGGGCATTTCTGCAAAAGAAATGTTGGAGAAGAGAATGTTAATACATGTGCTAGAATACGTACTGCCTTAGAACGTCTAGCGCCGGGCAAGGAACCAAGTGCCTCAGTTGGGGTTGTCCTATCTTGGGTAGTCTGCTGAAGAAAGATGAGTCATTATCATGATACGAAGTTAGAGGAGTATGATAACACGTACATCAACAGCAGTAGAGGTACTCTCCGGACTCTTGGACGAGGCATGAGACTCGTTTTTGGCTGTTTCGGCAAGATCACCTCCTACATAGTCATACCACTCCATGCCATTAGATGGCTTCTTTGTGAAGTGGTGAAGGCTTTTGATCTCGGCAATGATTCTCTAGTAAAAGTAAGCTTTCATAATGTAAGAAGAGAAACACGTAGGGACTCACCCTCTTTCTAAAATTGACACCGCTGGTGTAGAAGTCCCAATCACTGTACTGAGTTGAGTTGACCGGCCACCGCTCCAAATACCTACTGCAGACCTCTGCAAGGAAGGTGTTCTCGAAGCCATCTAGCTTCGCAGACTTATAGAAGGAAGCCATGTGCAGGAGGTAGTGGCTCTGCTCCTGCGTAAAGGCCGGAGTTCGGCGGGCATACTGGCGGATAGACAAACTAGGAGATATTGATAAGATCATGAAGCCGGTAACAAAACAAAGGTTACCTCATACCTCATAGCTGAAGGATATAACGCAAGATACGGTGCAAGGATACGACGCAGAAAGAAGTCGAACACGAAGGAGAGATATCCAGCAAGACAGTCTTTAAATGAGAGTTGTGAACCAAATATTGATGCGTTAAACCAAACACTGATGCGTCGCAGAGAATTTGATGCTGGCGGCTGGCATCTAAAAGAGGAAGTGGTCAGATCTCCAGATTGAAAACATATAGTCAGTTTAAGTGCTTAAAATGCTCCCAAATTGATATAAAACCACATAAGAATGACCAGAAAAGGCAGGTGGTTCTTTCTTGTTAGTGTTGTATGCTCGAAACCTCAAATTTTGAAAAGGTCAGACAAACACACAGAGAGGCACAAAGGTCGAGTGCATTTACACCTTAAACCTTAGCGATCATCATGCCGCGACCCAAACTCTACAAAACTATTGAGGAAAAAGCAGATGCTAACAGAGCCAAGTCTAAGAGGCATTACAACAAGTAAATCTCACCGTTTTCTTGTCCAAGAATTCGGTGTAATGGTCTATGTTTTTCTTTTAATTTCAGAAAGAAGACGGAAATTGCGGAACAACGACGTGCAAAGTATTGCCAGTCCCAGATCGATGTGTCAGTAGTGTTATTTCATATTTAACTAGCTACTAATTTTTTGCTGTGAAGCACGAACCAAGACACCCGCCACACGAAGCAAAACGACGAGGATATTCCAGTAGCCGAGAAAGACCTTCAAAGTTGCCTCTGGCATGCCAAGCGCTTTCAGACAAGAGTATCGTCTATAGTCGGAGAGGTCCCCAAAGGCTTTGTGGGCTCCATCTGCCAAGAATATCTTCAATCTCTTGACAAAACCGCCATCCAAAGCTACGCTGCCAAATTTGAGAAATTCCTAAAATGGGTTCTCGAATGTCACGATCGAGTTCTTCAACTTGTTGGCACTGGGCGGGAACTCGACGCAGTCACTCAAATCGCAAACACTGTTCGAGAACTCAATCGGATGGTTGATGAGTTGCTCGTCTATGCAATTTTGGGCCCGGAAGAATTTCTAGCAATTTATGAGGCCAACAAATTTGAGTTCCAGGAATAACTCTAGATTTACGGAGGACGAAAAATATATATTGAGAGACTTTAATGAGAGATGCGGTACAAGAAATGTAAAAGATCTAAGATGTTTGAACCAGCGAGATTTTAACAAAATGCAGACCCATGTCGAAGACGCTTAACATTGTGTGCCTCGAATGAATCAACGAAGAAGCGATCAGCCTCTGGTCTAGTGACAAATGGGTATATGAGAGGGGCCGGTACAAAATTACCGCGGGCTTCGGTAGCTTCGACACTAAGAGTACAAAGTCAGTCAACAGTTAAAAAGTTAAAGAAGTATACATACATCGAAGGAAAGACACCGGGCTTCAGGCCCTGTAGAACTACAAACCAGCCAATATGCTCTGTATGGGCGTCAGTTGTAGACGATCTTACAACAGGAGTCGTGTCTCTAGCCACAGTGGGAGAAGCTTCTGTCTGAGCCGGGCCTCTCTGTGGCGAAGGTCGAGTGGAGTTGATGTTTCGAGTTGCACTGGCCAGCGCTAAGAGAGCTGGGCGTCCAAGAGGCGAAGGGGAGATAGGCGCACCATGGGGAGTCGCACCATGGGTATTTGCTCTGCGAGATGGCGTGGTAGACACTGTAGGCATCCTAATTGAAGTCAAAAGACGGGGAGAGGGTGGTGGTTGACTACTACGAGGGGATTCCAGTGTATCAACGTCCGCGACAAGCAAGTCGTGGGCATGTGGCACATGTCCCGTCCGTTGCCAGTACTGGAAGGCCCTCTCGGCTTCCTGGTAACTCTCGTAGCCGTGAGTTTCAGGAAGCCAGCCCCTAAGGGTCGAGCGAAAGTCCCGAAGGGCAGGCCTAGATCATAATTAGTTATGGAGACTCAATTGACAATAGAGAACATACCAATTATACCATAGCCCAGGTTCAGGCCCGCCATAGATTACATATACGATTTTTCTGTTACTCGAAGGGCGTTGCCTAACATAGCGACCAGGAGGTCCCGGTGGAGTTGACGAAGGCACAGCTTCATTGGGGGTTGGTGCTACCATTGGAGGTGGAGGTGGAGGTGTAGTGTTGTGCGTTACTGTCGGAGAGCGGGCTGGTGTTGCAGAATTGACTGGAGTCGGTAGGTAGTCAGGGGTGTTTGGGAATATACTCCAGTAGTCTTCGTCTGTGCCTTGTTGGTAAGTAACAGTCGCGGGGGTTGGCAGCATGTTGTCGTGGTCGTCAGAGGTGTCCGTCTCGTAGATGTCTAGTATACGAAAAGAAGTGAGAAGACATTTAAAAAAAGACTTGAAGTCAATACTTACCCTCTAGGTCGTCATTAACCTGGGCCGCATTTTGTTGGGACATGTTGTTCGGAGGTGTTTCTATTCTGACCGTAAGTTACAGCACCATAGCATGCGAACAAACGAACCCTGCATTTCAAAGAGTTACAGACAGAAGATAGAGGGCGAAAGGAAGAATGAACTTGCCATAAGTTCCCTCAGGAGTCTTAAAGTGGAGGTGGGAGTTATTTGGCTCCTGTTGACATATTCGAAGCTGCAACAACGAAGTGATCGAAGATTCGCATCTCTGCACCTAATCAGGACCGATTACTTCCTGTTATGGAGATCAGTGTAAGGGACAAGCAGACGGCCCATCAAGGATCGAGGCCAAAGGAACGACTTGAAGCTACGTGGCCAAGTCATTGACTTGACAACACATTGCCTTCACAAATTTTGCTCATTCTCAAAGCTTGGCGACATATCCTACTGGTAACATGGTTGGCCAAACATGGACGACGCCCAAGCAAGCAGAATTTCTTGCCTCTATGATGCCCGAATTTGCGTTAGCTTCAAAAAACAAGACCCTAACTGAATTTTGGGTCAAACTTTTCAGAAGCTTTTTTGAGCGTTGGCCAAACCAAGCGGCGGAGACCGAAGAATTCAATACAGCTCAGCCTGTTGAAGCAACTCTCAAAAAGAGGAAGAGAAAATTGAAGGGACGTACAGTTCAACATTTCGATAGCGAAAGTGAATGGATAGTGCACCGAAAAGAGGCAAGTTTGATGTTCTAGTCAAGAGTTAGTTCAGGAGTTAATCTGGCTTTAGAAATTGACAAATTGGATGTACAATCACCGTCAAGGAGCATACAGTCGGTCAGGCCATGGGCCCAAAGTTGCAATCAGCATCAACCCATCGCAGAAAAAAGTACTTCCACTGGTGCAGATATATTTGCGAATGTTCTACGAGACGGACCTCAAGCCTATTGTGGAGCCTCAGCTTGAGGGCGTGGATGATGATAAGAAACTAGCGTTGACCAACAAGATTGTTGCAGAGCTTTGGGACCGCGAATCCGAGGAAAGAAAGAAGGCCGTCCGCGATGAGCAAGAAAGAGCCAAGAACGAAATTGAGGTTGCCAAAAAACTTGAGCTTTCGGAAGACGACATTGAACTGAAGCCTGCGGAGTATCAATAGTAAGTAACTCTATTCTGAGAGAGTAAGTAAACTGACATGCGAGTAATCTAGTGGTATACAGTCTCTTGGACCAATGTTAGGGCAGTTCCTCCGAAAGATGGAGCTCCGGACAGGATGGTCGTTTACTATTATTGCGGGCGGCCCAGATCCACAGGTCGATGGCGATATTTCTACCTTGGTTATACACTCGTCAGAAGACAAGTATGGTCAGTCGTTTGGGAAGGCCTACAGTGGTTTCGACGAGAATATTCTGAAGCCGTTCATTGCATTTCTGGAACAAGTGTATCGTAAGCGGGGAACTTCGAAATTATTTGAATATAACTGACATAGATTTAGCAATTGAAGTTCGGCAAAAGCGAGCTTTCAAGTCCGAGAGCAGTGTACCAACGTCTGCACCCCCAGGCTTGTCAGACACAGGTACCGGTTCTCCGGTGACCACACCCATTCCAATTACTATGCCAGCAACGCCTATGCGAACAATGCCAACACCAACAACGCCAACGCCTGCACCTATGTCTGCAGCGCCTATGCCAACAGTAGCGCCTGCAACGCCTACACCAGCAGCGCCTATGCCAACAGTAGCGCCTGCGACGCCTACACCAGTAACACCCACACCTACACCAGCAGCATCTCCGCCAGCAGCATCTACGCCAGCAGCGCCTACGCCAAATGTGGCGCCTGCGACGCCTACACCTACGCCAGCTGCACCTACACCAGCAGCGCCTACACCAGCAACGCTCATGCAAGCAGCAGTAACCACAGTTGTACCTCCAGTTGCAATAGCCACTCCTAATTCATTGGATACGCCTACAGTGTCAACAGCCCCTGATGCGTCCGACTCAGGAATGGGCCATATGGGTGCTTCAAACGCAGTCGACTTGAATTGCATAATTGAACAGCAGGACATGACGGATATGTCGAGTTGGAATTTCCGCAAGGCATTTGTTGGGCAGAGTGATGTGGCCGGAATGGTTTGGCCGGGAACGAATATGATAGCCGACTCGATGTTCTGGGATCCGCGGATGTTGGCTACGTTGGGTGGCACATTGTCATCTCCATTGAACTCAACTCAGGCCCAGTGGAGCATGCAGACGGACGCCAACTTGGGATTTCTCCCCTCCGTAGACTCATCTGAAGATAGGGATGGTTTAGCTGGAACCAACCAAATCGCTGCAATCCTGTCTCCAGCCAACAATGACGGCGTTTCACTTGGTATACCCCCGATAACAACTTTCAGCCCTGATCCAGAAAACGATGATTCGACGATTTTGAAACCTCGCCAGCGGAAGCCGGTAGGCTCAAAAGAGGTGGTCTCCATTGTAGAGAAGAAGAGACAGAGTGTTGAGGGCGAAGAATGGTTGAGAAAGGCAGCCGAGCATCTCAGCGAAGGGATCGAGACACAAACATGGACTCGTTGTCTTGAGGTTTGGCGTCAGGTGGAGAACGAGTTTGCAAACGAAATATCTTCAGTAAGGTGTATCTCTATGCCAGGTGTTCAGTTTGAGCTAATTTGATTGTAGTCTCGCTTACCAAACGCCAAAGAGAGGCCAAAAGAGCTCGCCGGCTGGTTAACCACCCGAGACTATGCAAAAGTACCGATCGTTGACGATCCTGCAATATTTGGCGACCATTGGACAACCTGGTGGAACAAGCTTCAGCCCAAATCTCGTCGTACCGACGAAGATAAGAAGATGCCCTTACTTTGGAAAGATGTCACGAAACGAGAAATGAGTGGCTTGAAACGAGTAGGACCCACAGGGCTGGTCACTGTGTTGATTGGTTTGAAGTGGTGGGGGATAGCCAGGAAGGTCTCTGACTCCATGAGATGGGAGTTGGCTGTTCTTGATGTCGTTGAGACTCTGGAGCTTTTGCTGACTGGGAATAGTGGAAAGCGAAAGGCCATGAACAACGAAAACACACGGCGAACCAAGAAAGTAAAGGTGTGATCGATACGGTGATTATTTCCCACAGTCTGTTATCTTGCCGATTTCTTGTCAGATCTATTATATCTAATCTTCTCCATTTATGAGCCCCATCCATAACCTCATCCATAACCAATTTCAACGTCGAAGCTTGAAGTCCCAAGCATAGACCATTCATAGCCACGTGTCTCGCTTCACATCCAGGTCCCATCCATAAGGTCCCATCCATAGAAGTCCCATCCATAAATACCCATCCATAATGACAAAACCATAATGTCCCATCCATAATTTGACGCCAACCCAAGCATAAACATAATCACGCGTCCGTCGTCCCGCATCCATAAAATCCCATCCATACTAACCTGTCTCATCCATAAATGCCCATCCATAATGTCCGAACCATAATGTCCCATCTGTAGAACTTCTACTAGGTAGCTGACATAGATATAGCCTCACCTGATAGCTGTTAGCTTAATAGAGAAGTAGTGCTTAGTGCGAGTAGTGTGAGTGCAAGAGAAGTTATATTATAGTGTCGTTTAGACACTGTTTATATACTACAGAGAACAGTGCACGGACCATCTACATTGTTTGAGATATCAAACAATGATACAATGGGAGTCAACAATGGGCATAGCCTCCATTGTTCTAGACGCATTGTTATGTGTCCATTGATGGAACATCATTGTTCCAATAATAGAACAATGTAAGTTCAACACCATCCATAATTTGACGTCGACCCCAAGCATAAATATAGTCATGCGCCAGTCGTCCCATCCATAAATCCCATCCATAGTGGCCGAACAATTATGCATAATCTGATGCTGACCCAAGCATAATCTTTTTTACCCTTTCATAATCACGCGTCCGTCGTCCCCCTCCCAAGACAGCCCGCGAGCGACTTTTACTCTCATGTCCAAAGTTTTCTTACAAGTAATAAATGTATGGTTAAATAAGTATCAGCTACGAGCTATTTCTAATGTACTGAGAACAATAATCATATGTCGTGGTGTGGATTGTGAGAAGGAGCAGAATAGTGGAGCGACTATGAATGGCCAATGGATGGAATTATGGATGCGGCCAATGGATGGGAATATAGAGGATGAGAGATTCATGGATGGGTTTATGAATGAGGACAGAAGCTTATGCCTGGGGAATCACCAGCTGCAAGTGCTGGGGATGATTGATGAGGCCTTCGTTGCAACTGCAAGGGTCTTATGGATGGTACTGTCAGAATGTGGTGGTTAATGCTGATGAGAGGCATTCATCTTCGAGCTGGAAGGTACGCTTAAACCACGAGGAGAGCACCCTGATGCCATCACTGATGCGATTTTGCGCCCACCTGCTCAATTTCGCTCTTGGTCCACCCTCTGCGACTCGAAGTTGTAATCGATAGAACCCAGTTTTTCCAGAATTTTCTCGTATTAATCGATCGGTGAGGATTTAACAACGTCAACAGCAACCGCAGCTAGTTATAATTAACACAAAAAATAACGTCTACTAGCATGACGTTTATCAACGGTCATTGTGGGCTCTGTAACATCTTCTGAACAATAAAAGCGGTTACAAAATACTGCACGATGGTCATCACACGGACGAGGGACCGTACTTCCAGTATCATTGCATCATCTTCCGCATCAATGTCATAGATAACTGATTCAGACACTCATCTGCGTTCGCAACTCAGCAATGCACTTTCTTTGGGGATTCTCTCGGTTTCGTAATTAGTAAACTCGAATTCTGGTGTTGATATTACCTGCTTCAAGGTTCATACACCACAATGTAGTTCCACTATACTCAATGATGAATAGTGGTAGATATGTTTTTGCAAGAAGAGAAATCTTCACGGCTAACTTATGGCTCGGTTGAGGAGAGTCATATCCGTTTATTTATCTGCTGAATACACATCATATTGATACATTCTCGCTATCCTTCAAACTGACCAATGAGGTAAAATAAGTGCTACTCATCGTGTCACACCTTGACTAACCCCAAAAGATAGATCTCATTCCATCGTTTCAGGATGCTTGTAGGAACAACAGTCGAGCAGTCAGTTCGGTACTCAGTATTGGTATTTTAGGCAGAGGAGACTGCTATACGAGTTCATTTTTTCGACGCGATGACAGATCTGGAGTCGTGCGCGTGTAAGTGTCCGAATCAAGGCTCTTGGTTTCCGTAGAAAACGAAGGTGAAAGTTAAGATGGGGATGGTGAAATTGATAGATGAACATGCATGTGATATCCAGGATGTGTAGTGTACAGAACCATAAGGGAAAAGCGTGTAGTTTACACGCTTGTAACTGAATGTATCGATTTATCATCTGTTAAAAAGTTTGAGTCCAGGCTTGAAGGTCAAATGTTGAGTCTCTGGCGTCGTCCATCCAGCGATACTCCTAAAGTAGTTAACAGTCAGTAATAGCTCCGATTACATCTTCGAGAACTCACCAATAAAGTCTTTGGACCATGCCTTTCGTCGGGATTTTTAGCAAGACAGGCGTCAACAAATTCCTGTGCCTCTTCGTCGTACTTGTCGCCTTCCAATCGAGGTGCAGGCTCTCGGACGATTTGGTGCATAAGTTCAATGATGCTCATCGAGTTGAGCTGATCGGCCCCACTCATCCCCTGCTGCGTCGTCTTCTGCATATATTGCTCTAACCCTCCTTTACTCTTTCGTCGACTCTGCCTTTTGTCTTTCTTCTTCTTCGCAGACAGAGCAAACGAATCGCGGTGAGTAGGGGTTTTGTTCGCTTCAGCGAGGGCTTGAGCGTATTCTTCGTCAAGATCTGACAAATTATCTTCGTCGTCGGATAAGTCATCACAGAATGGGAAGCGCCCTGTGGCTATTTCAATCAAAGTGATTCCGAGGGACCAGATGTCCGACTTGACCGAGTATTCAGCGCCTTGAATGCGCTCGGGCTGAGAACAAATTAACGAATGTCGAAGTAGAAGGTGTGTTCAGCTCACGCTCATGTAGATGGAGGTTCCAACAAAGGTGTTGGCAATCGAGTTTATAAGCTCGCCAGACACACCAAAGTCGCAGAGTTTGATTTGGCCATCCGAATTGAGCAGTATATTCGAAGGCTTGATGTCTTACCTCCAAAGTGAGTCAACTGCTACACCAGTTAGATAGGATGCGATACTGACCCCTGTGGATGATTCGGTGGGCGTCGTACAGGTAACACAGCCCTTCCAAGACGGCATGGGCGACCAGACACGCCACTTGGATATCAATGGCACCAATCTTCCTGCAGATACTATCGAATGATCCCTTGTTCATATACTCCATGCAAATACAGATATTCGGCTCGGCAAGGAATGACCCGTAACACGAGATGATATACTCCGATTGACATTCGTGCATTATCTGGAGTTCCCGGAGAATTTGCTTCCGCACAGAAGATTTGGCGTCAATCAAGACAATCTGATGCACGTCCACCCAGGTCAGTAGACGCTCGAGATCTCGAAATGACAGGTAAAACGTACCTTCTTGGCCATAATGGTGCCCGTTGGAGTATGCTCGACTTTCTCTACACTTCCTCCGTTTCCTTGCCCAAGATCCGCTAGCTTATTCAGGTCTTCCTTCTTAAGATCAAGTCTCGTTCCACCCTTCCCAGCTGCACCATTGATTTTTGTCTTCAAATCCAACTTTGCAAGTTTATCAAGCATAGCACTCCGCCTTCCTGTAGCCGGACTGTCGACAGGTATTGAATCCAAATGTGATCTTGGCAAGAATGCAGCACCTGGAGGAGGACCTGCACGAAGACCATTTGCAGGAGAGTCATCTCCTAGTGGTGGTGGTCGCTTTTTCGGTCCTCCAGGACCAGCTGGTGCTGGCCGAGTTGCAACAGGTTGGAGATCATCGGATGGGTCATCAGACAAGACCAGTGCTTTGAAGTTTCGTTTTGTTCGAAGTGGTCCGCTTGGTGGAACATAGCCTGCTGCTGGCACCGACATTTCGAAGAAGCAAGAAAGCAACGAATGTGGGTATCTGATAAAATAGTGACGAAGAAATAACAAAAGCAGTGGGCGCTCGGGGCACTGTTGCTTGCCAGACGATCCTTGGTAACCTTACATTGGATTTCCCACGGCTAATTTGTTTCATTGCGAAGATACCATCCTTAGCACACCACAAATAGCTGTGTATCAATAATCAAAAGATTTGGAACCGTGTCGTGATTAACGAAAGCCAAGACAGACAGCGGCCGCGGTAAACTATATTGAATATGTTTCACACTACATATCGCCTAACCAATCCATCATCACTCGCTGTCCAAACGTTGCGCTTACCCTCACAATCTCTGTATAATACATGCCTCACAGGATCACAATCTACGCCGACAAGCTCGGCGTTGACAGTTGGTCCCTCCGGTATTACCCCTGCCACGAATGGTAAACCATCGGAAGTCGCGACAGCAACGTTCACTTCACCCGGTTCGTCATAACCTCCGGGTAAGAACGCCAAGTCTTCGACGCCAGCTTGCATACGACTAAATGAGGTCAACGGGGTAGTAATTGATCGAGTGTCGTAGAGGGTGACAATACCCGCAGCAGTCCCGGTTGCCAAAAGATGTGAGGCGGTAGAGTACGCCATTGACGAGATAGATGAAACGCCCATCGATGGTGAAATATAGACAGATTTCTTGAAGCCCAAGTCAAATTGTTGGAAGGACCCGTTTTCCAAGCCACAGAACACCATCTTGTCCTTTGTCTCTGATACTTCTCGATCGTCGTTCGATTTTGGGGGTGTAACTACTTCTCCATCTGGTGGTATTGGCGTTCGATCACCAAGGCTCATGGAAGCTATGGACCCTTTGGCGAAGAGTGTGGTGATAACTTCGCCCGAAGGAACATCCCATAGCTTGACCATAGTGTCTCTGCTCGTCGAAACGATGTTTCTTCCAACTCCAATAATACCAGTACCAGTCACGGCCCTAGTATGACCTCGCATCGTACGAGCGGGCGTGATTCTTGTACCAAAACTGACAGGTGAACCAGAATCGTCTGGCAGCCCAGCAGGTAGAATAGACAACGAAAAGTCTTGTCCTGAACATAGAAGAACGCGCGACGAGGGGAAGAACTTCAGAGAAGTGACTGTACTGAGATGAGGTTTCGAGATAGTCTTTTTATTGGTGACATCGATAGACTGGGGGAGGTGAGATGTCGATGTTGAGGTGTATGACGACGTGGGGTAAAGGTAGACTGAGCCATCCAGGTATCCTGTCGCAAATCGACTTGAATCTGGGGCTACATCAAATCCTGTTATCCTTTGGGGCTATAGAATGAATTTATGACTGTCGTAGCAGGCATCGCGCCATAACACATACCCTAGTTGAAGTTGATCGCTCATTGTCGTGATAATTTTGTTTGGAAGACAAAACTCGGGTGGATGGTATCCCCATCTTTGTGCAACCTACGGTGCTAACCTAGTTCGAAAGGCAGCCTTAAGCGCATCAACGTTATTGATTACAGAAGGTGTAGTCACCCCGTTTTCCCCTTCAATCTGGACGCTATCGTCATCTCTTTCACCATCTTCGTTCACTGGTTTCAGCAACACCAAATTACGATCAGTCTCATCCAATTCTGCGAGCACCTTGGCGTGAGTCGAAGTTTCTCCACTTTTATAGCAAGAAACCCAAAATTTGTCGAAAGGGATTACTCCATCCTGGATTTCTTGTAAGACCTCCGGGAAAGAGGGCTGTATTGAAATGACAGGGAGAGAAATGTTGATTTGGGAAGGCTGCATTGTAATTAGCCAACGACCTTAGTACGGCTTGGAGGTTCTATGCTCTCAACAGCAACGAAAGCGAAGCCAGTTCGATTAGGGACCACGAGATGAGGTTAGCTAGTAGAAAAGGCCCGGAAGTTGCCGCTTATTTTTAATTTCAGTCCAAAATTACGAGTCGTGACCACAAACTACTAGTTGTAAGTATTTTTGATATCTCTTTTTATGGAAACAAAAGCTCAATGCTCCGTGATAACGCTGTCCGCCGTGCAAGCCCCACATATACATATGTCGCCTTGCTGCATCCACCTGTTGTCAAGAAGATCCTCGACTGTGGGCCTAAGCAAGGGATCAGCTGTTAAAAGTGAGCGCAGCAGCGTTACTGTGGGTTCTAAATCCTCTTTCAGGAGAGTAGCGTTACACAGAAGGCAATTTTCCAAAAACGGAGGCTCTAAAATTTGATTTAAACTCTCAATTGGCGATTTCGCGTAAGTGTCTTGATTTAGTAGTGGAGTTCCGGTTAAGAGAAGAAAAGTCTGATGAATGGCGAGGTTTGAGTGAATCCCTCAAAGATAGCAAATAGGAAGAGATATTCGACTTACCATCCAGCCAAGTTGCCAGACATCCGAGCTCAGTGCGATAGAGCGTCCCAGAAGTACCTCAGGAGGAAACGGAACGCTTTTAGACATCTTCATCGCCTGTAGAGCTTTCAAGTTTTGAGTTGGTTGGGCAGCTGAGCCCGTTAGAATGTTGCTTGTTTGGCGGTGAGAGAGCTGAGACTTACCATGTCCCAAGTTGACGAGCAAACGTGACTTTCCAGCAAAGTCCACGGGTGGTTCATTCCATGTGGTCCCCGAGCCTTTGGGATCGATGGGCTGAGATCTTACCAGCGGATATGAGCAACCATTCTTTGTTAGTTGTTCAACCCCTGTGTCTATCTGTGCAGCCATTATGTCTTCTTTCTCGAGATCACCGACGACGATGTGGTCAGAGGCTATAGCTATGTTGGGTTTCAGCCATGTATTTGAATACAAAGCGAATAAGATCTACCTCCGTGAACCAGATTAATGTCCTCGAGAGATGATAGAGCGGTTAATGTCGATGCAGCAATTTGTTTTGCTATATGAACGGCTACATATCCACCTGCTGCATTGGATTTGCGTAGAATTTCAACAGTGACTCCATGCGGCATGAAGACAAGGCATAAATGACTTCCTTCTTTGAAAGATTCCTGGAGCTGGACAACATCGACGTCCTTGATGTCGCTCAAGCGAAAAGTTCGCAGTTCATTCAGCGCCGTTACCTCCTTGGAATCGGAAACAGTGTAAATCTTGATCGCACGGAATTTAATCTGTTGGAACGTGTCGTGGACGAGCCAGACGGAAGATCGCTCGCCCCAACCGAGCTTGCAAATAATTGTCCATTTCCCAGACTGGAGGGTCATACCAGGAAAGCCGGGGAAATAGCCTTTAGCGGAGTCGAGCTGTTCTTCGGGGAAGGAAGTCATATCGATGGGACTAGAATGTGTGGAAAAGAACCTTATAGACGGAATGGCCTGTCTTTAGGCCCTCATGCAGAGTGGTAGGTGTTTGGACCAAAAGAAGATAGAACAATAAGATCATCATTTCTTGGACGCCTTTTCTCACAATAAGCCCAATCCTGTTCATCATCATATGAGCGACATCAAGCGTATTTGATGTATACAGTTTTGATCAAAAAGGTGGGGCTGACAGCGACAGCACACAAGATGCCTCATGTGTTGTGGTCAGCGATTTAGAACTGTGTGCCTGCTCTCCTGGTATAAAGAGCCGTTCTATGTTTCATTGGTCCTTAGCTGAGCTCACCCATTAATTCTATTGCCGGCAATAGAAGATATCCATCAATATGCATCTCGTCAAAATCATCGCTGTTGTGACTATTTTTTGGGGTCTGGTGTCGTCGCTTGCCCTACCAGCTTCCCCAGACCAAGAGCTACTACCCCGTGCACGAACGTGAGCTTGATTCTCCTTATCGTAATCAGGCCATCTCGCTGATGGGCTTCACACTGTAGAAGTTCTAATCGTGGGCGCAGTAAATCCCCAGCCCTCGCCACTCACCGGTTGGCCGCAAATCTCCTACACCAGGCCCAAGCAGACAGCACAAATCCCCTACACCAGGTCCAAGTCGAGGGCGTAGCAAATCAGCAAGTCCTGGCCCTCAAGTTCCAGTAAAATTTACGCCCAACGCCCTCAAGGGCTTCAAAATGTATAAGATCCCAAAAAACTCGCCAGAGCAGCAGCATATCAAAGACTGGAATGCGGGAGTCGTAAGGGCACATGCCGCAATTCATCATCCGACGGCGCAGAGCATCCAGGTCGTGTGAGTTACTAGTACAGACTACATACCAAAAATTTACTGAATGAGCGTTTCTACCCATAGGAAATTAGTTCATAAATTTGGCTCGCAAGATTCAAAGCATCATGTGACTTACCTGGCTCATGGACCAAATGGTCTATCAAAAATGCTGGAGGGTTCGCAAATAAGAACTGGCACCATGCTCACGTCGATGTCGCACATATACCTTCCGCATACACAAAAGCAGTCGAGAAAAAAGGACATAGATTGTAGACCAGGATTGAATATAACTACAGCATGGCTCGTTTTTCAATTTGAAGGAAAAAATCCCTTTACATATCAAGCCAATGATCCAAACACTCCTCATGCCATTATTGGATGCGGGAAAAATCTCTATCCTTGAAGCTGTTCGATATTAGCCTTCCCTACCAAAAATCTTGGCCGGCAAACTTAGCGACACAAACCCAGCTAAGCGCTTATCAGCAGAGTTGATTAGCGCCCTTGGTATATTTAAGCCCCATCACATTTTTAAGGTTTGACTAACAGCTACCCACTGTGCCAGCAGACGGGTATTATTCATCTTCACGAGTGATATATCTGAGGAAGAAAATGTGGAATCTAAACCGTTGAGTAAGATGTCGTATGGAAATATATCAAGAAAAGTCTCAACGACCCTTTTTTGCCATTATCGTGGTGTGAATGGGTGGGAAATTAAATTAGGAGATCGCTTTTCCGAAAGCGTGCAAATGTAGAATCCTTGATGTCAAGTGATCACACTTAGATGTACAAAGAATCTTTCAAGTTGAAATTGAAAGAAGTCGTACCAGCGCGGGGGAGCCTGGTGTTATGACTATGGGGTAAGTGAACAACGGTCCCAATTTTGCTTTTCATTATTGCATTACCCGATATAAAACGGGGCCGACGGGAAAGAAATTACAACGACAGCATTGTAGCTATAAAACTTTGCAATTGAAAGAAAAGTCCGTAGATGGGCATTAAAAATAGATCTAACAAAACAAAAACAAAAAAACAGATATAAAACCACAATGAGTGTACGAGTGTATGTGCAAATGAGTGCGTTGGCATAGTTATCCGGTCGGTGTGAATCGGTCGATCAATAAATCTATAGTCGCTTTTGATGTAGCGCTTCGAGTGCAGCATGAGTCCGAACATGGAGGGCGTTCTGAAAGTGCGATAAGTTCGACGTTGGATGCTATATAGCTGAATGGGATTTACCTCCATACTATACTTGCCCTTTCTCCCACTCGCTCCCACTTCAAGAGGTCTCCCTGAAAGGACAAGATCAAACTCATTCCGAGCACCATCAGTGTCGCCTTGACACGCAAGCAAACGACCAAGTTCATAGTCTTCGTCAAAGTTAACCACGACGTCAAATATTGAAGATAAAACGACAGTACTTACGGGCGTGATACACGAGATGATGGTCCAGCTCAATCTTCGGACCATGCTCGAACACGGCAGCAAAAGATTCTTTAGACCGCTTTTCTGCGTCCTCCTTTGGAATTTTGACCGTTTCAGTGGGGTCAATCTGCGCATCTGCATCCTAAAATCGAAAGGTCATCAAAATTCAAGTTCATCTCGGGTACCAAAATTTGGGAACATACGGGATAAGCAAGATACCGCATACACACTCCTCTCAAGAACATCGCCAAGCAATAATCATCCCAATAACCTCCCTTACCACCAGCATATCCTTTCAGAGTCTCTTTCTCGCTCTTTCCCTTGAATCGATCTAATTCGGTGAGTAATCGGTCTATCTCAGGCAGCATCTTGTTTGTGATGATCGTCCGAGGAGCGTGCGCGAT
The DNA here is from genome assembly GCA_015657495.1 of Crepidotus variabilis. Classification (NCBI taxonomy): domain Eukaryota; kingdom Fungi; phylum Basidiomycota; class Agaricomycetes; order Agaricales; family Crepidotaceae; genus Crepidotus; species Crepidotus variabilis. The sequence continues at coordinate 57,282 of MU157912.1, forward strand.
ACCAAGGAAGATGTAAGCCAGTTCAAGGCCAGCGAGAGCGAGCCGACTATCTTGCATTTGGAATTTACGAGCTTTACGAGCGACGAATTTCTGATTGACAAGATCAGGACATTATGAAAGGTAGAATTGATAGGTAAAAAACTCGAACCTCAAGAGGAATACTCTTTCCAGCGATCTTCTGTCGGAGGTTTGGCACTTTATCCATCAATTTGGCAGCGATTTCTTTCTTCTTCTTATCGTCTCCACTCAGTTCCAATAGACAGACCGCCATCCCATAAGAATAGATCGCTTTCGACCACTAGAAGGTTTTAGTGCCTAGATTCATATGGTCTCTCGAGAACCACAACTTACTGTTGCTTCCGCCTCAAGCTCCGTCCAACACTTTAAGCTCTCTTGGATATCCCATAAAGCTAGATTCGCGATTGCAATCTCCCAGTAACTAATATGGTGAAGATTTCGGTATTGCTTCTGTGAGTCCATGGCTTTGGTATAGAATTCGATTGCTAGCTTTGGTTGGGACCGGCAGAGGTTCAATCGGCCAGCACCGAAGAGGAAGAAAACACCTAAGAATCTAAATTAGACTCGAGTATGCACTCAAGAAGAAGCAACTAACCATTAGGATAACGCTTCAAATTCCATTGCAAAACCTTTTCAGCAGTATCGATGTTGACCCCGTCGAATGTGAAAGATGACAGGACGAGATGGAAGATGAGGAGAGACATATCACAAATTGACCGCCGAACGCCTTCATCAGCTAACAGACGCGAGAGCCAGTCAATACACGAAAATAATGTATGGACAAAGACGTACCAGCAGTGACCCTCGGCTCATCCTCGCCTTCAACCCATCCACCAGCCTTCATCAACAGCTCCAAGCCTAGCTTTCGATCCCCCTTGTATCCAAACAGCTCTACGAGAGTCGCCAGCTTGCCAGGCATCATACTGAGGATGATGTTGCACATCCCGACTCCGAGATACACGCCCGACCGGAAATGAGCGTCTACCGAAGTGTCGGTTGGGCCGTTCCCATTCTCCACGGCTTCAGCATCGACTGCGTCAATGTATGCTCCAAGTTGGCGGTATATTGAAATTGTTGTTCGCATGTTCAACCTGAACAGAGGTCATTACGAAAGTCAGGTCTAAGAGGAAAACAACTCACGCCTCTTTGATGAACGCCAACCAGTCTCCGGAGTAGACAATCCCCAACAACGCCTTCTCGAACAAACTCTCAGCATACACCAGCTCCGCATGGCGCTCGACGGCCGTCATGCCCTTGATGAAACTAATGCCAGTTGGTTGGAGCGAAGAAACTACGAATCCAGCAAGCCGTGATCCAAAGAAAGCTGGCTTCTTGCGATGGAGATCAGCAATCTGGTTTCCTCTCTTGATGTGCGCAATTCCAGCAAGGAGGTCCTGAAAACAAATCACAAGACAAAATAAGCAGAAGCACGAGATACAAAAATCAAGAACGGATGACTGGACAGATGCACTAGCATAGCGCTGACCAGTCCAGAAAAGGAATGTTCGAATGAGAGAACCCACCTCGTCCTCGTAGCTCATCAACCCCTTGACGGACTGAATGAGCCCATATCCGGTTGCAAAATAAAGCCGTTCCTTCTCCTCGTCATACTTGTGGCAGAACTCTTCGCTTTCAAGCATCTTGCTGTTCAGGAACATTTCGAGTGCGAATGAAATGCCTGGGAGGTCGTCCAAGGCCTCAGATGGGTCGTAGGGGTTTTTGGCCGTCGGGGGATGCTCTGATGAATACTTGGAGAGGTATGAAGGGTGTTGTTCGGGTTTGGGAGGTTCCAAGGTCGTCGCTGAAATTGGTGATGGTTTGTTTAGCCCCTTGAGAGGCGGATCCGAAGGCGAACTGGACATGTCGGTGAAGGTCGAAGTTGCGGGAGTCAGGAGGTTTAGGTCCATGACTGCTATCGGGGGTAGCAATGAGTCGACTTTGCTCGCTTGGCTGCTGCTACTGCTCTGGTGAGAAGCAGCATCTGAGGTGTCCTTGGTTCCCTTGGTTGGTGTGGAAGAACTCGAGAAAAAATAGCCGCCTAGCACCATACTAGGACCGCGTGAGAGGGAAAGTGAGACCACGAAGATTAGACGTGTATGTTGGTAGCTAAAGTGGGCCCCCTGTAGATGGCTTGGATGCGATAAGTGTTCTGTAGTATAACACAAAGGATGTCGAAGAGTGCTGAACGAGTCAAGAGCAACTTGTAGACGCCGAGTTTGGAAGAGTACCCGACCTGACGAAGTTGACCTAGAATAACCTATAAGTACCAGCACAAGTTAGTTGGTTAAGAGCAACAATATTCTTGCACATACCTGCGCTCTCCACGGGCAAAACACAGGTTGATATTGGTAAGGAGAAGAAATGGCCCTTCGGATGCCGAAAGAGGTCGTGGCTCCATAAGTTTATCAAGGCACATGGCACAAACGTGAGATGCCACCGCCAAGCATTTGATCCTTCGACCACCACAGAAATTCAATTCTGTAGTTACATAGAAGTGGCTCAAAAATCGCATGGGAAAGGAGGAATCATCTGGATGCATTAACTCAAGGTATATGTACATCTCTTCTCTGCCTGATTTTCTGATGTTCACCGTTTATCACCTTCGCACCTTCGGCGATTGACTAGGCATTAAGCGTGGGGCGGAGGGGCGGAGCAGAGAATTCAATAGCGGAATGTCCTCGTTCCCTGATATGCACAGCTCGATAATCAAGCAAAATTCCAAATCCAAGACATCAACAATTTTTGTTCGAACACCACCTCAGGTTGTGACCTGGTTCTTACTTGAGCGACGAAGAATCCTGAACTATCCTGAAAGCGTTCTTTATATCCCGCTCGGTCCGAATTGTGGGAAGTGCAAGAGCGCTCTTTCTTGAGCGTCGACGAGAATAACCTAAGGTTCTGAGTGGTGTTATTGCCGAGTATGCAGCCTCAGCAGCCAAAGATTTGGCATGACCGTGTACCTTGGCAATCGCTAATGGAACCAGTGAGCATCCATGCCTCGGCTCAATTGTTGATATTTGACATAAATTCATATGGTCATAATCCCAGATCCAAGATCACGAAATTCCAGATGACATAACGAAGTTACTAGAACATAACGAACCTTTGGAGGAACAAGACGTTCAACTCGTAAAATCATTTCGCGAACAAAGAGTCGAACGCCTGAACGCCATCGAAAACGAAGTTCGCGATCTCGAGCAAGTCATCGAAGCTTATCAACACCGATGTTCACAACTAGAGTTAGAGCTCGATCCTCGTCGTAAAGAAATAGTCGCATGCGACGTTGCTCTATCCGTCATTCGTCGACTCCCAACAGATATCATACAAGATATCGCTCTCCTCTGCCTACCCGATAAACCAAGTGGCCACATCCGTGATGCGCCTCTCGCACTCAGCCAAGTTTCATCCACTTGGAGGAAAGCCGTCTTACGTCTCCCCAGGATATGGAGCGAAGTACATGTTCACTTAGCCCCCGGATTCGACACAAAATCCACATCGTTCTTCCTTACCGAATATCTTAAACGCGCGCGCAATCATCCACTCAACCTTCACATTTTATTCCATCGTCCCAGACGCCCACGACAATGGGAACGCCGTGCTTTGGAAGAGGCCGTCCAAGGATTTTTGAATTGGATGTTCTTTACCTGGGAACTCATCTCCAAAGTCGCGCAACTTCACCTAACGACAGAGTTCGACTGGGACGAGGTGTTCAAGCTGCCTAACCGTCCAGCTGACTTGAATATGCTACAGACCCTCGTCCTTCGCGCAAGCGGAAACGGTAGTGGAATGAGCATCGATCTCATGTCGATCCTGGAACAAGCGACCAGTTTACGAAAAGTAGTTCTCCAAAGAACAGCTCTAGAACCGGACATCAAACGAGCCATGATTCCCTGGTGGAACCTCACCGACCTCGTGATGGACGAAGTCATCTATGCGGACGAATATGTGTTCCTCCTCGACAAATGTGCAAACCTCCAACGAGCTCATTTTACCGTTTCAGAGAATTATCTCCACAACATATCCACTTCCAACGACCACGGCCACCTCATTGACCTCTCTCTTCGTTTCGATACTGTAACGCCTTCAAGCATGGAGTTCCTTCGACACCGAAAATTCCCAAAACTTTCAGTTCTGCGACTGGATCTCGAGTGGACCAACGGTATCATAGAACAACCGTATGACTTGGGCGCTTCAATGCCTGAACTTCGTTCCCTTCATATTTCTACTTACCGATCTGCTTCTCTTCCAATCGGTCCATTTCTTGGCGAAAATACGCAAATCACTCACCTCCACTTGGTCGCAAAGCCAACAGAAGTCAAGTTTGTGACTTCTCTCTTTTGGTTACGCAAGTCAGATGTTCATCAGCCCATCCTTCCACATCTATCAACTGCCACCATTGGTTTGATAGACGGTTCTACGACTTCGTCGTATATCTCCAAGAGCAAAGCTAAATCGCTCATAGACATGGTACGGTCTCGAACGCAAGCATCGTTGGATCAGCTTGGTCTTGACGTTTCTCCACTTTCAGCCATCCACTTTATTGCGGACGTGGAACCTTCTTTCGAAGAAGATTTCAGGCAACGGCTTAATCAACTACATCTGGAAGGAGTGGATTGTCGAGTTGAGAGCGCATCAAAATCAGATGACGAGCACAGTGCCGCACTCGCACCTTTTAGCATACAACGTTGGTTATAAAATTGCATAGTCGCTTGACGTGAATACTTCCTCACCTGTAGCTTCATCGAACTTTGAAAGGCAATTAATATCGAAAAGAAACGTGGACAATGTGGTATCTGCCTTGCAAGCTCCACCCCATTGCGTAACAGGTATTCAACTCCGTTGTGTATTCCAATGAAAGAACGTGCGTTAAGGTACAGTGATGAAGTACAGAAAGGAAGAGGAGATGCTATACCTAAGAGCCCATGCCCCACACTTCAAGCCCTACACACTCGAATTTGACCGACTTCCTATTGGCTGACGGCGGAGAGGAGCAGAGTGGTTCGTTATCGAACGTTGGACAAGGTGCCGAGGAGCCCTCAAACAAGGTATCATCGAGATAGAGACCATAATGGCCGTCACTTAGGCTGAAGATAAGCCAAATGAATAGTATAAGTCCAAAAGATTCGAACGCACCCTCCTCCAAATGAGATGTAGTCAGGTTCGCATAATGCCACATAACTATTCTTTCCCGTAGCTTTGAACACCCGGAGTTGTTTCTGTGAATACTTCCAAAGGAAGCTTGGGAGTAAGATTAGCTCGGAATCGAAGTAGATGGATGATGATAACTCACGATTCACCACCTCCTGCATATCCTTTGCCTTTATTCGGCTTTAGACCGTCCGCAATCCATGCACCAAACAACGTTCTACTCTCTTCGTCTTCTTCATCAGCAGCATCCTTGAGAATGAGCAACATTCCCTTGCTCAAACCAACTTCCCCTAGTGTGGGTTTTCGCGTCGAGTAGGTTTCGCACTGGTTATATAGGGTATTTAGAGATATTCCATGTTGGTCCAGTGAATAGATTAAGTTCCAGGTCTTCGGAAGACGAGCTAGCGCTGGCATATGAGCACGTAGCTGCGTGGAAAATCATAGTAAGCGAGTATACATCGAACAAAAGAGATTCAACACACCTGTGCAGCCAGTTCGATCGTCAACACTGGCGCCGACAAGAATTTCCTTCCTACAAGCTCAAGGCTTCCCATCTTCTTCTCAATAAACTCAGCCATACCACCGGTGTTCTCCTGTCGATCGTGGCCGTTGTGAACGCTGACATCAACCCCTTTCACATTCATGCGTGGTAAAGGTGAACGACGGCCACCCGCCGCTGATTCATCTCCACTGCCGCCGCCGCCGCCGAATCCAGAGCTCGAAACTACATTGGGTTTCGGAGATTTCGGTTTTCCTGATCGAACGGAACCAAATCCAAATCCGAAACCTCCTCCCCATCCAGCACGCCCACCAGGAACCCAATTCCCGACGCCAAAGTTTCCTCCACTGCTTTGAGCGCCTGATGAGCTACCCGCGTGGCCTAGCTGTTGAGATGGATAGTCCCTTTGCTTGGCGACGACTTTCCGGCCTTTCCGTTCCTCTTCAAGTTCATCGGAAAACCCCTTATCCCAGTCATACCTGTCACCAGTGAAACCGGGTGCCCCCGAGGGAGGTACGTACACGGCTGGAGCAAAAGGTGATGTTCCGTGGGTGATGTCAGCGTTCGCAAAATGTGGTGTGCTTTGACTTTGCACCAGCGAGGGTTGCTGATAAACAAGGTTGGTCGAGGAACTTGAAGGCGATGATGAATTGGTCGAAGCTGACTGTCGAGAAGCGTATTTGGACGACGATGGCGATGAGGGAGGAGGCTGCGAGGAATTCCGTCGTGGGCCAAGAGATGGTGTGTTGGGTTGTGGGTCATGGGGGTTGATAGCACTTTTGAGGAGAGTCGAGACCAATTTTGATGGCATTGATGATAAAGCTTGAAACGATGATGATCGTCCGAAAGTATTCGCAGGTTCATTAACCTGATTTAAGTCCGGTTTCGTGCTTTTGGTGTCGGCTAAGGGATCAAATTCGAGGACAGTGTCTAAATCAACTTGGGTGGGTTGGAGGGAAGTGTTTGTAGGAGGGGATATAATTGGCGGGGCAAGTGAAGGCGGAGGAAGGGAAGCGAGGCGGCGAAGGGAGTTCGGAGAGAGTTGGGTACGCCCTGGCGGTGTAGAAGCAGGTAGGCGGAAATAGTCATGGTCAATATCGTGTAACGATCCTGTTTGCTGCCCCATATCTTGGCTCTTGAGATCGAGGACATTTGTGGGGAGCTGTTGCGATAGTTCAGAAGAATCGGTTCCAAACTCTCGCGACAGCCTTGACCAAGGTTCTGGATTTTTCTCCTGATTTTCCGTTTGCATAGAGAACCACATGGGGTCATCTTCGTGTTGCAATAGTTCATCAAGAACCTGGCTCCGAGCGGCAGATGAGCGCTGTTTCGCATCTTGAGTAAACGTGTCGAAGAAGCTCAACGTGGTGCTCGCCGATGACGGTACTTTGACACCAGCTTCCCAAGTAGCTAACAGCCAATAAACCATATCAATGATGAAACCTTGGGTAGTAAAATAGACGTACATGGTCCAGAAGTAGAAGGATTACTCTGGGCTGGAAAGGCCGTATTTAGATTCGTCTTCAGGTATTCAGAGGATAAGGTCGGTGGCATAGCTCCAGATAATGGGTCATCACTGGCTGACACCTCAACGAAAGCTCCAAATTCTGAGCTCGCGGTGCTCGCGACACTTGCTTGTCGTGGACGATGTGACGAATACTGTCTGACCGCGCGTGACGACAAAGGAATGGATGTGGATGTGGGTGCATCCAAGGGTTCAAATACACTTGGAAGAGGCATAGCTGTAGGTGGCAGGTTGGGAGACGCTCGAGGTGTAGATGGTTCAAAAAGGGTAGCGAACTTTTCTTCATTCGCCTCTCTTGCATTGTAGCGCTGTGGAGCGCGATTTTGTTCAACATCCACGTCCCTATTTTCTTTATCTTCTTTTCCGAACCCAGATGGTAATTTGTTGTAGTCGCTCTGGACAGGAGTTGGACCCGCAGAATGAGTGCCTGGTATCATGGCTGGGGAAGGCAGCGATGATGTCAGATCTGAGAATGCGGCAGGCATCGCCATTGGAACGAGTGTTTCCTAAGCGAAAGTTTGTTTAGATACTTTGCGAATATTGATAGTTAAGAAAACATACAGTTACTTAGAAGCCACTTGAAGTAGCGAAGGAAGATCGAGAAAGTTCTGCATAATAAAGGGTCTACCATCGCTTTTCAAAACTTCAAGGAAAGAAAGTGGACCTACAATATATAATCACCTCAACCACAAGAAAGATGTCGTCTCCCAGCCTCTCTGATTCTTCTTAATGCTTCGACCGACCAGATTACAGTCAGTGTGATGATGAGACGAACCGCGTCGTTGTTCAGATTTCAACATCGTACACCATTGCCGAAATGCCATCACTTCATTCTCACGACTGCGGTTTATTTATGGATGAAATCCACTGATAAGCAATACATTGATGAAGCAAAGTTACAACAGTAAAGTACATCGAAAGAGTTAAAAAGATGTAGGGTAGATAGTAAGACAACAGAACTGCAAACACGGATCGGCCAATGCGACTTATTTTTAAGATTGGGGGGCAGGAGAGGGAGTGTGGATATTTCCAGCACCTCCTCGACCAGTACTTTCGAATGCGTGTGCCTTGTGTGTGGTGTGTTCTACTGCGGGCTCAGGAGCAGAGGTCAAATTGGCAGCTCCCCCACGACCGGTAGAATGTCTGAGTAACCATATCTTAACAAGATCAATGGAGATTATAAGGCGGCTCAGACTTACATTCCAGTGTGGTGTAGCCCAAGTTTCTTACGTTCCTCTTCGTCGATAGTCTCGGAGATAGCGTGGCCAAGATGCATATTACCAGCACCACCACGTCCACTGGAGTGGATAGGAGTAACATGACCGTCGCGAGAACGAGAACGATTTCCCGTAATGTTTCCTAGACCACCACGTCCAGAAGAATGCTTCAGCAAGAAGAGTATTAGTTTCGGATCATCGGACATCGTCGAAGATGCGGTCTCACCGGTGCGTTCTCCTCAGCGGCGATGGATTTGCGGATGATTTCGTTTTCCCGCTCGCTGGCTGCGGTGGGACTTGCTGGGTCACGAGAGGGAGATCGCATGTTTCCTGCACCACCACGACCAGTAGAGAAGATCTGTGTGACAGGGGGATCGTCAGTGTGAATTCCAACAGAAATTCTAAAATATCGCGAACCTGTTCAGTGGCAGCCTGAATCCGAGGTTCACGTCCTCTAGTCTGAGAAAAGTCGTCTGGACCTGTGGTAGGTCTGGTGTCCCGAGAATTAGATGAGGGACGAATATTGCCGATGCCGCCTCTTCCAGAAGACAACTACAGATCTCCGTGAATAAACGAATCAAGAGTTCTAGCGGTAATAGACTCACGAATTCGCGGCCTCGAGAAGTGGAGCGATCAGCGGCTGACATTGGGATAAGATTTAGAGGTTAGTACAACTGTGTGGGTTCAAAGAAGAGAGCGGAGCTAATGAAGGGCAGAACGGAAAGGGGGGAATTTATAGCTCGTTCAGATGACGCGATCCAAAACAAAAATGCTGTCCACTTGTTTACTTTTCCGAAAAGTCTTGTCCGATACAGTGAACGTCACATAGCCTTGAAAGCCATAATGCCCAGTGCCCAACGCCACAGGCACAATGAAGATCCATGTCATAACCTGGAATAGACCAAAGCGGACGAGACGACGGCCAAAAGTCAAAATTCCGCGTCGAGTAGTGGGCCCAGAAGATAAGATAGTGTCTTTTGAGGAGCGTTACCGCACGCTTCTTATCTCTTATCTATGAGAAGTGTTGCATGTCTCTTGAACCGCTACTTCCACCATCCCTCTGCTCTCCAGCCCACAAATAAAAGTACTCACCCTCTAGGGGAAGATTTACGAACACTGGGCCAGATGACGGTTTGTCTTTGGTGATGCTCAGGCTTCTGCCTATCCGGTTGCCGAATGCCGAGATCCTGTCGGCCATACTTGGATTAAGAGAGGAGGGTTGACGATTAATGACTACCGACATTCGGTCAGATTTTTAGTTTACCTCTGTGCAAGGTGAGACGGGGGAGATGGAGGTCGCAGAGGAAGAAACAATCCACTTGTAGCGGAGCGGATCTTATGTATGGGGGACCAAGTGGTCTGTGCATTCATGAATCGAAATTTCTTTTGCCGACTAAGCCCTTATGTTTCCAATCGGCATCTTGGCTGTTTTTCCACACCAAATTGCACCCCATCTCGTGACGACTTCGACGTCTCCGTGTCCCTGTTCTGAATTCATTCTCATTGCGCCATCCATCGTGATCTCTGGCTCATATTGGTTTTTACCGCAACGGTCTCAATTCTTACTGTTTCCTCGTGTTCAAGCTTGACAACCATCCTGCTATGCTTCGGAATGGACCTACGGCACGGATCTGGACACTACTGCATTGAAAGCCACTGATGATTTCGACGTCCACCGTGTCACATATTCAATTCACAAGCAATCTCGTGTGTGACTTTAAGTATCCTCGGTTCGCGTCCCTGCCATACATACCCCGCGTCCACTGAGAGTCACTTCGCTTTTCATGCGGCTGTGTGGTCTCGGAGACTGTGTATATCTACCCTTTTGTCGATCCTGAAAAACTATGATTGGTCCAGCCGACGGCTTTCTGTTCGAACGTGCATGTGCTCAGTATTTTCAACGCCTCAGTCTCACGTCCTGTAGTGTCAACTATATTTGAATGAATAGCGTATTCTTGGTGTATTATGGTGTGGGCGTCTTTTCGAAGTCGGTTGCACCCTTTACGATCACTTCAGTTCTCCCACTGCATTCATGAAGCAATGAGAAAGACCTATAAACGTTCTCAACAAAAGCCGATGGCGACAAGAAACGTGTTTCACGGCGCATCTCTCGCCATATTTTCAGGGAGCGATGAGGCAAGATTTGATTGAAATTAACCGTCTCTCGGTTTTTTTAGGTATAGAAGTGTACGGATCGACCAACGGTCTCCGCCATTGCATTTGAAGAAGCTTAAGGTATGGGCAGTCTTAAAGTCTGGCACGAGTCAAAAATATAGTCACTTCCAACTAGCTAATTATTCATGCAGGACTGAATACATGATTGACATTACTTGTAGCTCAATATGAAACAGGTCTTCCGAAAAATCCGATGCTGTCTAATTCTTGGTCCATGACACGACGATGGAATGATATTGCGAATAACGTCAGTCTTCTGTGTCCATGTGCTGGGGACCTAAAGGTTCATGTCACTTTTGTGCAAGAAATGGATCATCCGGCAAGAACCTATTACAGAGTCTCTTTCTTTCTGATTTCCCCATTACTGCGATCGCACAATTTCCAGAGCCTTCCGGACAATGTCTCTGTCCATTTGGAATGTCAATTTCTGAAGTGTAGCCTCCCCGTCGAGAAACACAGATTCAAAGTTTTCCGTGTCCATCTGAGTCCCTTCCGCCTTCTCCACATCTTCCTTGATCTTCGCAATGAACCAGAAGATAAACTTATGGTTTCCTTCGCTCCTCATATCCCGGATCGTTACAGCAATAGGCTCGACCAAACCCTCCACCACTTGAGGCGCATAAACGTTGTTGACGCCGGCTAGTGGCGCTCGAGTTGGCATCTTTCGTGGCCAGAGCTCGCAGGCATATCCCGTTTCTTCGTAGGTTTCTCGTACCGCCGCTTGTTCAATAGACTCTCCCCTGTCCTTACGGCCTTTAGGCAGGAGCCATTCGTCCCGTTCCAAGTGGTGAAGAATGCAGATTTCGAGGCCATCACCGGAAGTGGTTGAGTTTTCACGAAAGAGCACGCAGCCCGCAGAAATAACAAAATCGCCAGCTAGATGTTGTTGAGTTGGATATCTTGAAACGGCCATGGTACCAGTCGTTGTTTAGTTCAGGGGGGTGTTGGAGGGGGTGCGATAATCATTTTACCGATTTGGTGGAGGCACCACCTGTGTCGGAGACGGCGTTGAGTGACAAAATGTGACTGGGACTCTGATCAAAATGATTCGTTCTTGAACTACAGGCGGCTCTCATGGACGTATATAGCGTAGGAATATACTTCTACAGAAGTTCATCAATATGCAACCTCAAGATAGGCAGGAAAACATCAAACAATAGGATGGTAAAAGAATGAAAATCCACGGAGATAAAAAAATATAGATTTCAGGAAGTGGATAATTTCAGCTTGCCGGGCCTCTGGAGAGACTAATGATATGTTGCTTGCGCTGACTTTTAATCGGTAGTGGGGCTTCTTCCTCTAGAACGTCGCCTTGTTTACTTCTTCGTGAACCATTACTTCCTCGAATCGGTGGAGGTGAGAACGGTCTCGAAGCTGAGGCTGATGCACGTTCGAGTTCCGGAACGTGTCGTTCATGATGACGGTAAGAACTCTCATGATAATGCTCCGAATGACGGTCGTAATAGTGATGTTTTTCGCCACGCGTAGGTACGGACACCGGACCATACCCATCGTAAGGCAAGGGCGGAGGGTAGCGTCTTGTCCTGTCGTAAATGTCAAATGGAGGTGGTGCTCGAGATTCGAGATACGCTAGTCTTCGCCGCAGAGCATCGACTTCAGCACTGTGAAGCTGTCTCATGGAATGCAGCTCCTCTTTTTCCTTCTGCTCTTTTGCCAAGAACTCCTCACGAAGCGCTTTGATTTCATCCATAAGAGTGTTGACCATGGCTGAGTCGGTACTTGAGCCTGCTAGAGTGTCATTGGAAATGGAAGCAACAGAAGCAGAAGGGCCCAGAGAAGTAGAGGGTGAGTCCAATCGGGTGGGGGATTCGCTACCAGAATGTGAAGGTTTAGACGGTTTGAGCAGATTAACGGTCTGGTTTAGAGCAAGTAGTTTTGTTGAAACAAGGTTGTCTACAACGATAGCGAGGCTGGCTCGCATCTCCGGATTATCAAGATCAAGGGAAACATGAGGTGGCGCAGATTTTCCGTCTTGTTGGCTTTGAGGTTCCTTTGCAAGGTTGACATCCTCTGACTTGTCCTCAGGGATTGGCGAGGAGATCGGGTCGTTCCTAGCTGCGTCCAGAGGTTCGGTTGACCTTACGGAACGGTCCTTCTCCAGTCCTTTCTCAACGTCGGCCACTCTTTGGCTAAGCTGCTTCAACTGCTGGCTTACAGAGTCGACATCTCTTTCAAGAGGTGCTATCGAAGCTCGACTTCGCATCGTTGCCTCTGGAATCCTAAATTGCCAACCTGAAAGTCTCTCTTCTCCCACCTCCGCCACCAACGTATTTGCTCGTCCAACGGGCAACACTTCCTGCTTCTCGACAAGTTGAACAAGCAATGCCAATGCTTTTTGAGTGATAAGTCCTAGCTCGTCCTTCTTCTGAGGAGGACCAAACTTTCTCTTCTTCCTGGCTGGGTGTTCTACTAATTCTTCGATTTCATCGTCATTATCATCTTTCTCATCGCCACAAGTTTTACCCCCTGGGTTGCTAGTAGCTCGAGGACGTCGTCGTTTCGGCACGGACGTCGACGGGGCGACAGAAGGAGAGTTTGTCGACATTCCAATGATTTCCACACTTGAACTTCGACTTCTAGCTGGACGTTTGCCTTTGGCCTTCGCACTCTGTTTGGGCTTCAGGATCGAATTCTGGTCTTCCATAACATTCAAAGCTTGAGTATCAACGTTGGGCGTAATATCCCGAGTATTGTGCGTCGTGGTTTCCTCCTCTTCCTCCTCCCTCCCAACCAATGTTTCTGGTAGCACTTTCCCAACTGCTTCGTCTATCTGGCCACTACTTTCCTTCTCTCCCATCTGGTCGGTCACCAAGGTTTCCTTGCCATCCTTCTCCTTCATTACCGCCATCGTTGGTGTCTCTTTCCCATCAGGCACACACGTTTGTACACTTATCGATGCAGTGGCAGTGGCAGCACGGATGGAAGCCGAACCTTTGCGTTGGATAACGACGGAGACATTCGAGGGGCGAGGTGTCGAGGCTTGTGAAAAAGGTTGTGGCACCATCGTTTGCTCCTCCGGACTCGGGATTGGGTCTGGCACTTTTTTCCTTGGTCGTCCCCGAGGACGAGATTGCTTTTTCCTTGCTTCGAGTTCACTTGTGCTGATAATGGGGATAGTAGGGTTTATCAATCGCGCCCGCCCTCTTTTGTTAGTAGAAGTCGAGGTTATGGTGGGATTACTTGAGAAGGCATGCGTTGACTCAGTCGAAGATGTTGGTTCCAGGGGTTCGCCAGTGGAAACGGTGTTAGATTTCATTTTCTGATCACCATCTTGTGTAGTAGCTGTCTCTTGGTTATTTGCCGATTGAGAGACTGGTGTAGCGTTCGTGGAAGGGAGAGATACGGGTGGAGGTAGTTCGATGGTGGTAGACACCGCTTCATGCATGCTCGTATCTTTAGAGGATTGAAGAATACCGTCTACAGGTGTAGAAGTAGAAACTTCTTTGTCCAATAAAGTAAACGAAAGAGTCGTGGACGTCGTCAAAGGCTCGGTGACAGATATTTTTGCTAATGAACTTGAAACTTGAGTTGTCGCGATATTTGTTACAGCCGGCTCAAGTGCAGGCCCTGACGAGATAGGCGAGGTCTGTCGGAACGGTTTGACCAATGCAGACATTGCTCGTACTGCTGCTGCCAAATCAGGAAGAGGAGACTGAGGAATTGACGGAATGGTTGGTATCTGTATCGGCCCTGGAGCAGCCGGGCTGGGGGAAGGGGTTTCGGTGTTCGGAGGTGTAGAATTAGGTATGTTTGCGGGGTTGGGTATAGAAGTTGTGTCAATAGGGTCATTCACAACCATGTTGTCCCATTCATCGAGTTTCTTTCTTTTACTAGTCGGAGTGGTTGGAAGGAGTTGAGGGTTCTTCGTCATCGCGGCCAAAGTTCGACTCATCGTCGCTGCGGTGGAAGAGATTTTCCCTTTCGGTCGAGGTTTCGGCCTAGGTTTGACAAGAATCGTATGGCCAGGCCCAATTACAGACGCTGGAGTAGCGGAGGAAAATGAAGAAGATGGCTGCATAGCGGGACCTAAATTTGGAATATCGCTGAGCGGTGGGTCTGCTTTAGCCTCTGCCTTTACGCGAAGGCGTTTCGATGACCGTCCAGGCGTCGAGCGCGCGTCATTGATGGTAGCAGCAGAGCCAAGGTGGGAAGTAGCTGGCTCGTGACGTCGTTTCGCTGGAGTGAGTTTGATTTTCAACGAAGTCGTCCCCGAGGCTGGAGAAATCTGAATTGTATGCGATTTGTTGACTGGACTTGATGGAGTGGCGACAATGTTGTCCTCATCCGATTCAGTTAGTTCAGATATCGAGCTCCATTCGAGGTCATTGAAAGCGTCCTTCAAGATGTCGTTGTCCTCTTCCTCCTGTTGCTTCACAGCGACTGATTGAGATGGTTTTGTTTTAACTCCGGAGAGAAGTGTAGAAATTTTTGAGGTAATGAATTGGCCTTGTAGAATCCACTCCTCAGATTTCGGCATAAATCGTAACGGTGATCGATATTGGTTGAAAGAGAGGCCATTCTCCACTTCGTCGTCGTTGAGCTTGATAACCTTGAAGGCATTGAAGCCCCTTCTGGTCCATCGTCTCCAATCTATTGGGAATGTCGAATGAGCATGGAAATAAGTATTGGACTGATAACTCATACCGTGTTTGAACATGTCCCTGCTGTATTCTTGGCAACCGTATGTTTTCACGAAGGCGGCCGATGATTTAGGGTCGTTTAGTAACCAATGCTTGTGTAATCTGGTTAGGAAGCGGTCAAAAGCGACACAATGCCAACCTCGTTCCATTCCGCTTTTCCGTTCCTTGAGCTTGGCTCGAATGAACAAGTACTGTGTCAAACGTGCAAGATGCAAGATTTGGCTCAAATCGAAGGAAGGTGAGGAGGTGGAAGAGGATGTAGATGTCGAGCCTCTCGATGACTGGCCAAGCGCTGAGAGAATGAACTCCCATATGTACTTCCCAATAAACATTAAAGGAAGCCGGTAGGGGTGAGGGAGTTTTACGACTTCGCCTTCTTCAAGGCCATTGGATTTAAGAAGCCGGACATGCACCAGCGGCATAGAAGGGTATTCTCTCGTTGGTATCGAGAATGCATGCTCGAACAAGTAAAGCAAAACCTGATGCCCCGACAATTGCTCTTCGCAGGCCTGTGAATAGCTCCAATCAAGGTCACCGTTATCATCACAGGCCCATTGATCTGTGGACCCCAAAATAACAGAATTTTCCGAGCACCCGGAGTCGGAATGCCCACTTTCTCGCGCATTATCAAGTCTGCCATTACTGGCCAACTTCGCGAAGGCATAAGTCATGGTTGCAGCCTCAGAAATGGATGATGGGTTGAGAGACAACAGCCATTCATGCTCTGTCGCATCTTCAGAAGTCAGAGATTTTGGCTTAGTGGCCATCCTGGCAGAAACGAAGACGAAGATATATGTTGCACGACGAAAGAGACTTCGGAAACAAGTTCGCATAGCCAGTGTGGGCCTAACAGGGGCAAATAGCGCATTTAACCGGACCGTATCATCAGTCAAATCTCGTGCGCGCTTGCATCTGGGAGTGGTTTAGCAGCAGCAAGTGAAGCACATCGAAAATGATCTTTGATTCTTAGTTAAATAAAATAACTGGCTTATTGATGCTTTACGTCTCGATTTAAGCGCCGTTTTTTTCCCCTTTGGCTACTCCCAATCCCCTCTCTCGATCAGCAAGAAGCTGGCACAGTGACAATAAACATGACGTTGCACTTTGCGTCCACATTTCATAGATATGGGGGGAGGCAAGTTATGACACTACGCCGCCGCAGGTGAATACCTGGCAAACGAGTAAAAAGGTGAAACATACCACAATCATGCACCTCGTCCGCGACTGGACTTGCCATCAGGACCGTCTTCGGATTTACTCGTTTCAGAACCTTTCTGCTCTTTCCAATCCCCCATTGCGCCGTAATTCCCCTTGCTTCCGCCCTTTGGTGTATACGGCTCATTCTCACCCTCCACATTGTGATATTCCTCTGACTTTACTCCGGCACGACTATACTCTCCCGAAGGAGGATCATGAGGGCGTTGGACTGCCTCTGACTCTGGATCAAGTTTATTGATGGTCTTGTCTGAAGCTGGCGATGAATCGGCTTCCTTCGAATAGGTATCTGGCGAATGCTTCCCCTGCGAAAGTACGCCTTGAGTGGTGCTGATCAAGCGGCGATTGTTAATAGTGGCGGGAGCACGCAGTCTTCGTATTCCAGATGAGAGAACGAGACGCATTGTGAGATATATGTTGTGGAATTCGTTAAACAAAGAAATTGCAACCGAAGCTGATATATTCATGATTTTCATGACGTCACAGGTGCAGCTTCTCGCCAGAAATAGAAGGCTATTCCCACGACAGCTTTCCATCAATTCGATCAAGCTCAAGTTAAATCAAACATTTGTGCGTAAACTATTTGCTACTTGACGCGTCTTCAGCTATGGTACGGGGCTTTTCTAGTTTTGAACAAAACTTAAGCTGATTTAACCAGGTTCAGCCCCCATCGCGCAACAAGGCTGGTGACACTCTTGCTGATGGTAATTACTAGTTGGTTCTCTACCCAGTTCCTCATCATCAACCCAAATTAAATCATTCACTGACTTGTCATACTCTTCCAGAGACTGGCATCGATTATACTCCTCAACATATGACAACAGGCGGAATCCGATGGACATACCACGCTTACCTGTTCCCAGAGGTTGCCGCTCCTGCTGGCAATATGACGTTAGGGTTTGGCACTGGCTCTTCAAATAACTCAGCACCACCGAACAGACTTATAGGCACTGTAGGTGACATTGCACGTCGCCCTATTTCTGCGGCTGCCCAACAAAACTCTTCAACGCAATACGAATATTTCTATAGAACATATACCAAATGGGAGCCCATTATCACAACTACTGGGCCCAATGGTAGACCCGACCAAAAGCACCCCCTCTTGGTTGGGAAATATCGATTTGATACAACTGCGCTAAAGTGGAAGAACACTAATAGTTATGCCGCCGCCGCAAGATTACAAAAGCAGATTGAAGAAAATCACGGAATGGTCAAGATGGAGCCGGCACGATCCTCTTCGTCCACTGAGAGTACGTTTTCTGGACATTGTGATATATTTCTCATGTATTCTAAACTTCTTTGTCTCAGACGCAGCTATTCAAGAGCTGCTACGCCGCTACCAAACAGCTACGATCGATCTCACGAATTCTAGAGAACCTTGCGCCACGTCGGTCGAAATCCTGACTAAACTCGATCAGCTACTCAAAGACAACAGCTCGATGCGAAACGCCCTCCTTGAGCAAACCACCAAAATAAACAGCCTGCAGTTAAAAGTGGACTACATCGAACATATCACTCGTGATCTGAGGAAGAGACAGCAAGAAGAGAGAAATCCCCAACCCGTTCAGAACAATGAAGCCATCTCAATCGATGGCGAGGATGATGAAACTTCTAATTCCGAAGACGAAGATGAAAGCCAAAGCTCGAAATCTTTACCCGTCGTTTCAAGACCAAGTCGATCCATGTTTTCAGACGAGGAGGAGCTTGAATCGTCACCTTCCTCCTTGCCCATTAGCAATAACAAGGCTTCCTTAAAAGGTAAAGCACCTCAAAGACCAAATGCTATATCGCAGGGTCTTCGAGGTCTCACTTACACGCCGCCGCGTCTTCCAGAATCGAACTTTGAGTTGGTAGTCGCGCGCCGTTGACATGCAATTTTACATCTTGATAACTACCTTTGGAACAATATATCGACGCAGATTTAGAAAAAATTGAAGCTTTTGGGATCAAGTCGTCTGAATGATGAGATTGTTAATGATGGAAGAAGAAATCAAATACATCTTCAAATAAGTGGTACATCGAAAAGAACTGAAGCGTTTTAAGCGAGAAATAAAATAAATAGTAGAAAATCTGAATTTTAGCTTGTAGAAAGACGATGAATGGCATGGAATTTACGCTGGGACTTAATAGGGAGTGGTGGGGGGTCGTCATCGTCTCTCCCTCCTGGGCGGTCCAATTCCTGGGCAATAGGAGTAGTGGGAACGGAAGGGCCAGGTGGCTGTTGGCTGAGCAATACCTCTTCTTGAGATAGCAGATGTCCGAGTGGGTGATAAGAGGGACGTCGAGCAACAGAGATATCCATCCCTGGGAGCGCGTCCGCCCAGCCTTGAGAATAAGACCCAGACACAGATGGTGATCGAATTCTGTGTCGACCCTCCAACAAAGACACCCTCCTCCTCATCTCCAACAACTCTGAAGCCGAGAACCGTGCTTCCTCTTCAACTTTCTCCCTATCTCGCTCAATCTCTCGGATCGTTTCCCTCACATCGTCAAGTTCTTGGTGGTGCCTTTGTCTCGTCACTTCCACTTCCCGTCGATAACGATCTTCCCTCGACTTGAGATCACTTTTCAGAGAGTCAATCTCGGAGCGGTACAATTCAGTCAAAGCTTCGATCTCCTCTTGATTCCTCTGCTGATTGCTCCGAAGTTCTTCCTTCATCGACTTCACCTCATCAAGAAGCACACGAACGAGTGGTGAATCGTACGGCACAATTTTCGATGATCCACCACGTTGAGACTCTAGAATCTCTACCACATTGCGCATTACTGAATTCATGACCATCGTAGGCGATGGTCCGCCGTCACTCACTGCAGACCTCAGCTCCGTCTTGGGAATATTAGACGACGACGACAAGTCGACGAGTGTCATGGTTTTCTCCATTCGAGATGGTGTACAGACGCTTAAATCGACCATTGTGGCGTCTGACGCTAAAGGTGGAGTTTGACTCTGCGATCCAGAGCGTGATTGATCCAAATCCATCTTCTCATCTTCTTCGGGATTGTCCGTCTGAACACTCGCCGCTGGCGTGTTGTTCGATGCAGATGTCATCGACTCCGTATCGACGAGTAAACGAACTGGTTGGGAGGCGTCAACCTCCTTCTCCAACACCAATCTCTCCTGGGGTTCAGCCTGAATCCCGACTTCTTGTTTCGAGAACATCGGAACGACGTTCAGATCCTTCAATTCTCGGTCTAGACGGTCTTCTAGATTACCAGCGCCATCTAGCTTTTGGCTAAGACGAGCTTGCAAAAACAAGCACACCTTCTCTACGACATCTTTGGCTTCTTCCGAATCCAGATTTCCATCGGTAGGCAAACAGACAGCTGGTACGCTCCAGGTCTGAGAGTGCCGCACCCGATTAGCTAGGCTACGTTCTCCGCTGTCAGGAGAATTCGAACCAAAATACCATGAGAGATCTCGTAAGAGGAAGATGGCATGGAGGCGTTTAATCGGCCGAGGATCCGATAATAAGGCATCCAGCGCTTCGTTCCCTGAGGTGGTCGAAGTCGCCTTTGTTGATGATGAGATGTTAGAAATGGAGGAGTTTGTAGATGAAGTAGATGTTTTTGCAGTGGCTGGTTGTGCAGATTTCGGAGATGGGTGGGGAGGCGGTGGAATTGTGTTGGGATTGGGATGCTGTGCCGCCGTAGGTTCAGGCAGAGGTTCACGCTGCGAGGCTCTCAGAATTTCTTCATATTCGCGCGCCAAGTCACGATTATAGTTGCTTGTCTCCATGCCCCTATTTCCTTCGTCATCAATTGAAGCCGATCTTGACATTGTTGTGACTGGAGATGCGCAGAGAGACACTGGTTCTGGACTTGGGCTCAAGAGCTCAGAAAATGTTGGTGGTGCGTTTGTAGATGAGGAAGTTATCGGAGTGATCGAACTCGACGGGATTGATTGGTTTGCGCTCGTGGTTGCTGTTGGCGCCTTTTGGCTTTGACTTGTCGACGAATCGAGACCTTGAGGTAAATCAGAAGCGTTCGATATCCTTTGTTGCGTCGTCGAACTTGACGCAGCGAGCGCTTGTTTCAAACTTGGAAAGACCTGAATTCTGTCACTGATAGGCGTGGACACCTGGAGAGCGGCATCAACAATGTTTTCCACTTCGCGACTGAGAGGCATGGTTGCTCTAGAACTCTCGTCGAGATTCGGCTGCCGCACACCGAATTTTTTTCTCCACTTCGAAGCCCAATCTGGTGTATCGATCGCGGGTGATTGACACTTGAAGGGAATGGTTAGATGATAAGAGGCGGAAGAAATTATATGTAACTCACTACACGCTTAGCTGCTAATTCTTCCTCCTCATCCTCTCTGGGTCTTTTCTCTCCCACAACAGGTGAGTCATGGCTTGTTTCTGCAGATACAACACCTTCAGTAGGAACCCCCGTTGCAGATGCAGATGTAGCTCCTATCGAAAGAAGAGGCTCTGCTTTCTCTAGCTCGATTACCGCCACAGAACTCGGTGATGCTTCAGTGACCTTTGACGGAGTATTGCTACCCTCGATCAGCTCTTTCTTGACCACCAAAGTCGGGTTGACAGTTGATCCGACTTGGATTGATTCGGCAATCACCGGGTCAGTTGATTTGTCACTCTCAAGAGCTGCGACAACGGCGGAGGCTGGTTTGGATGGTTTAATGATGGGGGGAATATTTGATGTGGAGGTGTTGGGAGGGGTAATATTAGTGGAATATGAATTGGAGATGGATGGTGGCTCAGGAACTATCTCAGCCTGAGTGGTTGCCGGTGTGAGTGGCGAGGCATTCAAATCCCATCCCCAACTGCCGTCAGAACATTTGGTCAGGCCGACTAAAAATTGCTGCTGTGTAACCCCGTTGACAACTTCATCTTTGGTGAGCGCAAAGCCATTGTGGCCCTTGTACGCCCAACGTACCCAGTCTGAAGGAATTCATGAGTTAAGATCCTAATAATCGGAGTGTAGAAACCAACCATGGCCTAAAACATCCTCTTCGTACTCCTCTTCACCAAACTCTTGCCAAAATCCGCGAATCGACCATTCACGGCTAATAAGCCAACGTTGCCAAAACCTCGTCAAAACTCTATCAAACATCTTACATCGCCATCTTTTGTCCAGCCCCTTCCCGCCTTTTTCAATACTTTTCTTTTTGTCCGCGTCAGCTTTATCGAAAAGATGATGGCACAATCTTGAGAGGTGGATGATGTCGAAACGATATTCTTTCCACTCCTTATCGGGATCTGCCGCAGTCATTACGAGCTTTAACGAATCCCAAAGAAATCTCGCAATGAACAAAAGAGGTATCCGATACCCTCTTGGTAGGGATACGATGCCTTCGGCTCTGGTGATTTTGAAAAGTTGAATTGACGCACTGTCCCGCGGCGGTATTGAAAAAACTCTCTGTCGTAGATATTCAATCATGAGGTTTTGGTTCCAATCCTCTCTGCAGATATAGGGTAGTTCGTCCGGATGACGCCATGGAAAAAGATTTGGCGAGTTGACTGCATGCTTCTTGGGAACGGCTGCTTTGGGTGTAATTGTAGCACCTCCTACCATGGGCTTGTCTTTGGCGGGTGACAACGTTACTATTGAGGGGTTATTAGATGTATCAGAAACATCCGCTGAGGTGGCTTTGCTGCGACCAGAGCGCCTACCGGCTGCTGATACAGATGGGGTAGACGTAGTGTTTCGGCTGGCTTTGGGCATAAAGGCGGACCAAAATCGAAATGAAAAGTGACAGGAAGTGGGGCGATTATGAGAGCCCGTGAAGCAGGGAGTATGTGGAAAAGCAGCGGCAGAGGCCACAGGAGCTTGTTGGAGGTGGCCAAGTTTCGTCAAAGTTCATTGTTTGTCACTTTGTGATCATGCCAAACAAGAGGCGAATTGTTCGCTGCCTCGAGTCATGGTTCTACCTAATCTATGTGGATTGGTTTTTCAAGGCCATTTTAGCTGCTGTCGTTTTCTGAACGCTCGAGTCGGCACTCTAAAATCCGTGCATTTTTGACATTGGTCAACCACTCCAACCTGCAACCTTAAATATAATCAAAGTATCTTTGACGTTCGGAATCTCACCGTTTAAAACCTTAGTACAGGACTTCGAATCTCAGGGCCTCAACAGTTCCTCCGGTTTCCCCACCAAAGAGGTGTAGATACGTATGCCCACAGGTACGAGTCTGAGATATAGTGACTATCAATTTCGCTGCTGGACTCGGGTGCCAACCTGTGATTGTTCCCCGGTCCTTCGAATGAGTAGGATGCATGCGTAGCAGCCTGGGCGACTCTCAGAGCGATAATGATGCTATGCGGTCGTTCTGATTTTCGTGATTGTCGCCTTGCACGTACTAGACCCAGGTGAAGAATCTTCAAATACCATCGGCGCTTATTTTCGCTTATCGATTCTTAAATATCCAGTTTATTGGCTTCATACACTGCGGTAGAGATTATTTCACACAAAAATCAACAAAAAATCAACCCGTTGGTAATTCTCAACGGCCAGCTCATATGGTTGTCAATCTAGCACCATGTCACATTGAACGGCCAAAGGATCGCTTGACGGCAGAAGGTCGAATAGAAGGCCAACAGGGTACCATGACGAGCTCTGCTCCCTCTTCGATCGTTCGCGAAAAACCTCTATCGTCTTACAAGACGGCAAATCTTTTAACGGCGGACTGGTAAATTCCGTGACTACTCCAGAATTCCTCCATTCTTGCTCTTCATGGACAAATAACTTGAAGCTCACCTTTTTTCTCAATACTCTTTGCATACAACGTATGTTAAGCACTCGAACGAATTTTATTTTGCAAGAAACAAGGTGTCGCGCTGGCCAAGATTTAGCCAAGCAAACTGGAGGCTTAAAAAGTATAACACCTAAAAGAAATATTTCGCCAGTAAGGCGCCAATTTTGAGCTTCTCTCTTCTCACTTCCATGACGACATTTCGAAGGAATATTCACTAATCTTCTGACTGGTAATCTTCAATACGGTGCCGTGATTAAGCATTGAATGGGATATGTGACGTATGGAAGATAGGCGGAAATTTGTCGAGGAATGTTTCGAGAAAGATTACCTTATGAATCGAGGGACGTCTTCTCTTATGTCAAACCGAATTTCTTCTGCATGAGCTCATCAACTGGACTGTGACTTCTTAGGCTAAGCAGTATTAGACCTTTCTTGAGTCCTCGGGTCCAAATTGGGCCTGTAGATTTATTGAAGTGATATTATTTTACATTCGAACTTGCTAAGCCCAGTTGAATTAGACCATTCCAGTAGGCACAGTCGACTCGAAACAATGTTAGCAGCTGTGTTCACATCCTTGAGGTATGGTGTAACCAAAGAACCAACCGGATATTTCTCGAGGGATCGAGGCTAGATGTCTTCTTGAGAGTATGTCATAGAACGCCATCCTCGGCGGATATCCAACTGAAACTTACAATATCATACCTCTACATTCTTCTAAGGTTCTCGTCGCTGTTACAACTGAATAAAATTTCATCGCAGCCGAGAGATCGCAACAGTTGTGCATCATCTATTCAGCCAAGTGACAATGTCACCTCATGAGTACAGAACAGTTATGGTCCACGATACATATAAAAGACTTAACGTCAGCGGTATCATCGACCTCATCCTCCCGTAAACTATCAAGATGAGGCAAACTCAAACTTTCTTACTCTTGTTGTTGTCCTATATTAGCACCACCTATGGCAAACCCGTGCCCGTCGATGACCTAGAAGCAAGGGTAAGCGCGGTCTCGACCTCAGCATTATTAACTTTGTTAACCGTATGCTTGTAGCAAATCCCATCGAGCATCATCCCAACTGGACTGCCGCCAATTTTCCCAACCAACCCCGGAGGACCGATCATTCCAACCGGTTTACCGCCTCCAGGAATTCCTTCGAGTTATCCTACGGCTCCAGGAGCTATCCCGACTTTCCCTTTCCCTGGAGGCGCACCTGGTTTCCCAACAGGCCCTGGCGCACCACCTGCATTTCCAAGTGGACCCGGAGGTGTGCCTTCGTTCCCTGGGGGCGCACCAGGTTTTCCGACGGGTCCTGGAGGACCACCGACATTCCCGACAGGCGCGCCTCCCGGCGGCGTACCATCGTTCCCAGGAGGCGCACCAGGTTTCCCAACAGGTCCAGGTGGGATACCCTCATTCCCAGGAGGACCACCAGCATTCCCAACGGGTGCGCCCCCTGGTGGTGTTCCTTCATTCCCAGGAGGTGCACCAGGCTTCCCAACAGGTCCAGGAGGAATACCATCATTCCCCGGAGGAGCGCCAGGTTTCCCTACAGGGCCTGGTGGGCCACCAACATTCCCGACAGGTGCGCCTCCAAGTGGTGTGCCTTCGTTCCCTGGAGGAGCACCAGGCTTCCCCACAGGTAGTATACCTTCGTTCCCTGGAGGAGCACCAGGTTTCCCAACAGGTCCAGGAGGAATACCATCATTCCCCGGAGGAGCGCCAGGTTTCCCTACAGGGCCTGGTGGGCCACCAACATTCCCGACAGGTGCGCCTCCAAGTGGTGTACCTTCATTCCCAGGAGGCGCACCCGGTTTCCCAACAGGCCCAGGTGGCCCACCCTCATTCCCGACAGGTTCACCTCCCGGAGGTGTGCCATCATTCCCAACAGGTTTACCACCAAGTGGACCACCATCGTTCCCGACGGGCTTGCCTCCAACGGGCCCTGGTGGACCACCAAGCTTCCCAACAGGCGTACCAACAGGTAGTCCGCCAGTTCTTCCTCCTGGCGCACCTACAGGATCGCCACCGATCCTACCTCCACTACCAACAGGCTTGCCACCTATCATTCCGCCAAGCATTTCCCCTCCTGTGCTTCCACCAAGCCTTCCAACTATCTTACCTCCTATCATTCCTCCAGTTGGTACACCAGCGTGATGTAGGCATACCTTTCAATCCAGTTATCGCAAGTGTCAATTTTCTCTTCGCGAATCGACTGCAGAACTGACGTCCTATTCCAATGCTCAGACTCGATTCAGCAACGTATATGAGAGTCAAATGTTCACTGCTAGAACCAAAAACAATTCGAATTAGCTGAGCTTGTTATTTGTAAGAATATGAGAAATACCTCGAAACAAGAGTATCTGTTTATATTTTTGATTTCGAGCCATCCTCAGATCCCTGGAGTCCCCAAGGTTAACGACTTGCAATGGTCATAAACTGATACTCATGGGACAGAGTACAAATATTATTGGTCGTCAGTCAAGCACAAAGCTCGAGGTTACAGAGGTTGATCATAATTGAACTGGTACCGTATTCGGGAAGAATAAGAGTTTCGTAAGATAGTGCATCCAGTTTTTGTCCAACTTGTCAAAGTGGTCAGAGTCAGAGAGTTTTAGTACGGTTCCGAATTGGCGGTTCAGTCTCATGATCGGATGCTTCCGACCTTACTGCAGGGCTTGTTTACGTTTCCAATAACCAGAAAAAGTATATGGGAGTTTACATCAATTACGCAACAAGAAAAAAGTAGTGATACATTTACATATATACCATTTAATTACAGAGCAAAAACTTCAGTATGCAAAGCAACGCTTCCAATTTTTGTCGCTTGTCGGCTTAACTGGATTCCAGCAACGGCGTTGGCTGCCTCTCTTGTCAGGCTGGCAGGTCCACTCGCACAGACTGCTACTCCCCCACCGTCGCCAATCCAAGGCAGCCTGGAGGAAATCCTGGGAGCCTCAGCGTCACCAAGTACGACGTCAGAAGATGACCTATCCGAAGGTACGCTCAAAGTTTCCTGTGGCGTTGTGCTATCGAGCGTTGAGTCCTGCGCGTAGAATTGCTCGTTTTGTTCAAGCTGCGTAGGTAATGAACTCGTCTGTGGGGGCGTGATGAGGTCCAGCAAAATATTTCGAACAGACGGTCGAAAGATTGTCACGTCAGAATTTGGAATAGGAGGAATCGCTTCTGGATTGCAGAGACAAGTGACAAAGACAGATATATGGAGATCCAAAGGCATTGGCGATCGGGATGATGACGCAGCGACTTTGGCGATGTCAATAAGAGCGTTCGAAAACCAATCAATTTGCCCTAGAAAGAGGTCAGAACTATACATCTGAAATGAGCCAGCTGGCCAACGTACCGAACGATCTAATACACCAAACGAATTCGATCCTCCGAGTGCGTTCACCGTTGCGCCGGCCATTTCTCACACATCGTCCAACGATGTCATCCAAGAGACCCAGCGTGAAAGTGGCACCCGAACCGCCGGCAAGGAGTAAAACCGATTCGTAGCCGCCTAAATCCACGCTGCAACCTCCATAAGGACCATCGATCATGACTTGTACCGGTATATCTGGAGTAGGCAGTTGCTGTGTCGTGACTTTCTCGTTTTGCAATATCTCGGGGTCATCTATCGGAACTGCAACCTTGGATTTCATTTCCAAGGTCCTGATTTCTTCTGCCGTTTGATGAGCATATTGGTTTAGGGCTTTCGTCCAATCCCCAACTGCTCGAGCGCCAAATGATATCCCTGGAGGGAAAGAGGTAATACATGTTGTCTCAGGAGACGCCGTGCAAATGGTGAGAGGATGGGATTCCATAATTCTTCCTGAGAAAAACACTCTTAGGCGAACGTGTTGTCCAGCGGCCCAACCAGAGGACACGTAGGGAACATGAATCTGTCGTTTTGTGTTCGATAATTGGACGACAAAAATGATTCGATGACGTACCAATGTCATCTGCTTCCCAATGGGAACCAAGATCGCGTCTTTAATGCGATGTCGAAGCAGTCGAAGAAATATGTCAAGGCCGTAAAATGCCAGTGGAGGGAAAATCCATGGGATAGCGTAAGTGGTGTGATAACATATCGAGATAAAGAATGCAACGAAAAGCACAACGCTGATAAGAGAATAAATGAACTATAATGGATAGCGAAGAGAGATACGCACTGAAAGATAAAAAATCCCTGATAGAAAAATTTCCGAACAGGCCTCAAACTAAAGAGGACAAGGACACCAAGAAGACCGAAAGCCCTAATCCCCGACCCTTCTTTTTCTTCACTGAGAATGGGCAGGTTGTAGGTCAGGTCATTCCGAATCCATAACGAGCCATGGATGACAGCTGCAAGGAACATGATGCGGCCTGACCAGCGGTGAATGAAATTCAGCTTCTCGTAGCCGTTTCCGGGGCCAAGGAGAAGAGATAAAACTGAGTTCTTGGTTCCGAACAGAAAAACCACAGGTAATTGGGCGATAGCAAGGAAGCCTAGAAGTGACTGTGTCAATTCAAGTGCAGGGTTGTGGAAGTGGAACATGTGAACCAGCGCGATTAGAGTTTTCTACAAGAACTGAGTCTTTGACAATGCACACCACCACAGTCGCAACATAGCCGGCAAGTAAGATCACTGATACAAACGATAAGCAATCCGAGCCGATTAAGTCCCAGGTTGGACACACTCACGATGTCCAAGATTCAACCCAAGCCCTGGAAGTGTCCAGTGAAAGATGCTACCCAGCCGTCCTAAAAGGTTTTCCAAATGCCAAATGTATCTTTTGGGGCTTGCTGGCCTTGAAATTGGTGCCAGTCTTTGAGATCGATATTTTGACCGGGTGTTTTCGGTTATCCCAAACCAGTTACTGGGTTCGTATACACCTGTGCCTCTCCGTATAGCACGTATGACACGAGGTAGAGACAAAACGGTAGATAGAACAAGCACTCCGACCCAAGCATATGTAAATTTGAGTTGCCACTTGGGATCGGTGCCATACGAGCTAAAATGTGTCAGCAAGCTAGCGATAGCCATGTTCGATACAAACTTACTCATAAGGGAGAAGCTCCGGCGGAATCACTGGAGGCGCACCAACCTTTGCCATTGAAGATTGACTTTCGTAGCCGCTGACGGCGCTGAGGAGGTGATGGATGTCGTTGCGACACCACTGTCACCAGTTACTAATTGCCTGTCACACATGTGACGTGACCACCTAAAACTCCGCAATTGTAGCTTGACTATCGTACCACACAGTAAGCTATGAGAGAATATTTTACAGCATTTTAATGCACAAAATGGTTTGGAGGAACTTCTTAAAATCTCAATGGGAAATCGAGGGTACGTCGATGAATCTCCCAAATAAGGTTTCTCCAATGCCCAATCCCAACAAAATCGATAAAATGTAACCGAAATGAAATGTCCTTGCAAAAAGCAGATCAGTATAAGACCAAAATGACGAAATCCAGGTAATTTGAGTAGTGAAAATGGAGTCGTCGTTATATCTATGATAAGAGGTTTGAAACTCACATCACTATTAACATGAAAGCAAATCCAAGTGTTGCCTGAATTACATGAATGCTCCCTCGAACGAGATCATTGGTTGGAGTCGAAGGCGGAGAAAATGTCCTTCTGGCAGCGGCGAGAATAGAGAGTGGTGTTTGGGACCTCTCAAAGTTGCCAATGCGCTTGTCTGGTAGCGCGGCATAGATCGCACGACCATGGGAGCTCAATCTGCTTGAAAGTATTAAATTTCATCCGAGAAGGAAGCTGGTATAGCCATCTCACCTCGCTATGCCACCTGACCAAAAGTTTTCCGCTGAAGATCTAGTAGCTGCCAACAAGCGATCGACGATGCCGACTAGAAACAGGCCAAAGCAAGCTCCAACAACAGAGCTAGAAGTCTGGGGTACCCATCCATCGAAAAATAGAGTAACTCCAGCTTTGAGGTGGAGATACGGAATCATATGTCCCTGCGCCATTGCCGGCGCACCTCCCATGTCCATGCCATCCATGGTTCCCATGTCGCCATCATGGTCATGAGCGAAGACAAAAACCAAGAACACGAAGATCGTCAAAAGAGGCCTACAAAACATAGACGATCTAGCCATTTCTCTGCTGGTCGTTGTTCTCCAAGTTGGTGGTGATCGGAAAATAGCGGTGGCAATTGGAAGTCGTCACATTTTCCCACAACAAGAATAACTGTCAGGGATGTTAGAAATAAATCCCCTCTTCGAAAAAGCCACATCATGACAAAATGTTTCCAAAGATCTCAGTGGACCTTCCTGAATACACTATCAAATCTCAGTGGTCTTTGTACGGAAGCGCAGGGAAGAAGTTTGGTGGAACTTGATATACAAGCAGGCAATCTGCCAAGCAACAGCGTAAAAGTCGCGAGAACCAAAAATCCAAACGGATGAGAGCAGGACTCTTCCTCAAAAGACAGATGAGCTTAAACACTCTTGATGAAAAATAGAGATGATGGGTGAAAATGATCACAAGCCCAGTCTTGTCGAGATTTCCCCGAAGACACAAACTCCCGATAATCAAGCTAACACGAAGGAGTGGTACACCTGAAGTCTGGAAATATCCAGGAAGGATCAACTGGAACTTCCCAGCAACGAAATTTTCAAGAACCTCATTCAATTTGAACTACTCAAGGACTCTTCCGACGCTTTAAAGTTGGACTCAGTCAAGGCTGCTAAAGAGGGGTTGCTAATTTTCCGCATCCATCTCGTGTGATATTTTCATCTTTTGCGGAAATAAGCTGCGAGCCATCTTCCAGGTTCTTCAAGTCCATAATGAAGGTCTCCTTAGTTTGTAACTGTTCCTATTACTTACACCGAGTCAGTGACGACTTACTTCCTTCAGACGAATCGTGGGACTCAACCAATAAACCCGGGTTACAAGCGCTGATAGGGGTGAAAGGCTTTGGCTTCTTCGGACTTTTCCCTCCTTACACATGGTATTCTAAAAATCCTCGCGTTTATTGAGCTTCATTTGGGCGAAGAGTGTGCTCAGGACCTGCGTCAAGGGATGCTACTTTGAAGTGAGTACGTTTGTATTACTGAGTCATTATATGTAGAGCATTTTTAATATGTGAATGCAGGTACGAGCCGGCAACCTATGATTTGAACCAGATCGCCATCCCGAAGTATTCAACCTACTCTTTCTGTTCTGCTCTTGTCTCCGGCCTGACAGACCTAGGTACGGAGAAGGTTAAACTTCTGATTTTGACTCGCAGCGAGTAGCACGCCGATTACGCCGGCCTGGCCCAAGTCCCATGACCATATCCTGACAATTAGCTGAGTGCATGAAATTTATCTTCTGCATCTTAGGAATCCTAGTAAACGGAGAATGCAGAAGCTTGTGCATGCTCCAAAATGTTTTTGTTATTTTCATTCTGCCCTGTCGCGCTTTGGAATCCTTCACAAAGGACGACATGGTCGTGTCCTGAGCACAATTACCGCGGTTAACAAGTACAGTTAGCCGCCGGTCTTTCGGAGATTACTACTCGGAATCAACGTCAAACAGCTGTCGTCATTGTCTACTACAATAAGTGGTCGATTATTCGATGCATTGTTCGTTCCTACCTGGATTATACATCGATTATGGCGGTACCGTTTAAGCGGCTCGATTAAGAACAACTCTCGTTTGTAGCAAGGCTAAGCGTCGATCAAGAAAGTCTCGATCGCATACCTTCATGTTGTGTATCTCAAATGAAGATCCGGTTAGCAGCGTTGTACCCTATTCTCCGTAGGGCCTAGACAATTTGCTGGGTTACAATGAGTCCTGAACAAGGCGAAGCCCAAAAGCGAAAGTTTGTCGGCTATTCTTGTTGTCCTTGGCTTGTCGACAATGCGGCTCAGGAAAAACCCCTGGACGCTCTTGTGCAAATGTCGGAAAGTTCAATGATGAAGGCAATTGAAGAAGTGCTGATGGATATTCAACGAGGCAAGCGTGTACCCAGCACATCACTTCTTCAGGGCGATTGGCCTTATAGCGAATTACTTTGTGCGAGATTGTCCCGTACATTCAAAGTAACATCTGTATGTCCGAAGTAGGCCAATATCGTAATATATACGGTTTGTTGGAGCTCGATAATTGTGTGGTCCCTACTTGGCCATAAGCTTTGAGGCTGGACAAACATAGCACTGATAGGCGCCCAGTACTCCACAATTCAGTGATGTCGAGGTCAGCAATCACAACCTCTCTGTAAGATTTCTTTGACAGTATCAGCAAATCTTGGCATCCTGTCAGAGGTGAATCCTCGCACTCGTCATATGAAATGAACGCAGACTTGTGAGCTAAATATGGGTCAGCGGTCGCATCCCATGCGCCAAATCAGCTTGATTGACACAAAGGACATAGTTGGGTCTTTATCTCGACTCGATATTAGTGCGCCTCCGACCATGGAACATCTTACAAGTAGCAGAGCAGAGCACATTTGGAGAATATTCGCTGCCTTATCGCAATCTCCAAAATCTTTCCTCCTGGGTTTCGTGCTACTGGACTCATGTATTTAATTTCTCTGTGCGTATAAATGGCCACCTCCTCAGAGACAGCTCGACACTGTTTTCTATCAAATGCTTTTTAAACCTCTTTACCTGCTCGTATGCTTCGGAGGGTTCGCATTAGCTAACCCAATTCCGGCTGGTGCCAACGGCAATGTTCTCAAAGAGGTGAGCGAGCTATGAATGTTATTTTGACGAGTTTTATTGAAATAAAAAAATACCGTGAAGGTAGATTTGAGTTTAGAAACGACGCGAGATGTCACCTCGACTGCGCCGACCCCTTCAAGATCGCTTTCTTGGACTTGGCCGACAAGCCGTTCCTTGACATGGGTGTATCCAACTGGTCCTCGAACATTAACTTATACAAGTGGATCGATCACACGTACGGTGACTTTCGTCTATCCGCCTCC
This sequence comes from Crepidotus variabilis, assembly GCA_015657495.1. NCBI lineage: Eukaryota > Fungi > Basidiomycota > Agaricomycetes > Agaricales > Crepidotaceae > Crepidotus > Crepidotus variabilis. Next base: position 89,363 of record MU157912.1, read on the forward strand.
AACTCGAACAGTTACTCCTTAGACAGCTAGGGAAAGTATGTGATTTTTACAAACATTGCGTTACATATACTCAACGCTTCTCAGCTAGCCTCTGCGTTGCGGCTTTCACGTTGTATCAATGTTATTCGTGTAATGATAAACATTCTTGAGAAGTATTTTGATAAATTTGATTATTGTGATCTGAACTCCCACTGATAAATTATGCGTAAGGCCACTGGCGCTCAATCCAGTCGGAGTGAGTAACCGTAAGTTTGTGTCCCATTACACTTCAAGAAGTATACGTGAACCCACAGAAAGAGGAAGTAATGCTGAACATGCCGATCAAGTGCTAAATACTTTCGATAGTCTGATCGAAGAGAGGCACCCTCAGAAAGGTGTCTTATCACACATTTACGGGATATTTCTGCCGATCGAGATGCCTTGCAAGCGCCGTCAGGCCACAACTAAGCCTCGTGGCTCTCTGAAAACTTCTTCCCAAAGAGACGATTTGTCAATTTGCTTCTGAGATTCAAATCCGTTACGACCGATCATAGGTTTTGGTTGCCCGGCCGTAGTCACTATTTTAGTATCTGCGCCATGGGGTGTTCTTTTAAACCATCTGATTTCCGAAGTTGATCACTTGTAGTCATGCTATGAAGAACTTCGGTTATCTCGACACGTATCATGAGTTGGCTTGAATGCACGATGTTTCAAAACGGATACAGTTCAAGCAGCCAATTCAGGCTATATGAGAGAGGATGCAACTGTACTACTAGAACAAAACGATCTGGACAGCTATAAAATAATATACCGGAGTAAAATAAAACGTGCACGCTAACTCAAAACTTCCAATAATCCATACTCAGTAGTGCCCGTTCAAAGGCATATTCTCCGCCCCATAGCTTAGAATCCGCGAGGCTATCGTTCAGAGAACTCCGAAGCTCATTCTTAGCATCGCGTGCCGACGAAACATCCACCAATCGACCAGATTGCTGCTCTTCTTTACAGCTCTGAGGTGAATTAACAATGAGTAAAGCCAACATTTTGAGTGATATCAGCCCATACCTGTATGGCCTGTGTGATGTCGGAGTCGATTATAGCAAGGAAGTCCGCCATATCGCCATCTTCTTCCCACCGCAAGCCTATGGTCGCTCGCACTATCGACGACAGTAAACCCAGACTAGCGAAACCCATCCCTGCTCCAAAGAGGGATCTAGCACGCGTTAACACGTCTTGGAGATGCGGTAGTGGTGTTGCAGGCGAATCGCGAGACTGTTTACTGAAGAGCAAGTAGGGGTTGACTTTGCAGTTTGTTTGCCGAAGACAGCATCGTGCCGCATTCGTGAATGCAGGCGTGATTCCCGGGGGGCCTGTGGCGAGGAGGTTACGCATGATTGATCGAAGACTTTGTGGGTATATCAGCTAAAGTACCATAACTTAAGGAGCAATAAACTCACTCTTCAGGAGCAGCATTCGAGATAAATGTATCCAACATGAGATTTCTGCGAAGCAAGTATAAGTTCAGAGCATCAGAAAGGGAGAGTTGTTCACGAACACATGTCCCAGTGCTGGTCGTGTCTCAATGCACCGATATGAGGTAACGTCCGGAGCGGGCATGGTAGATTACTTTTTGTGGAGGCGGGGGAGCAATGACAGTAAAGTATCGCTGGATGAGAGGGTTACTTATTCTCGTGCAGCCTCGCCATTATATAGCTCCCTTGGAACTCAAATCATGAGTGCGTTCCATCAGGGGCGACGAAGTTGAGATCTGGATTCTGTAGATTCCCGAGAAGAAAAGCAACAGGGCATCAACTTTGGTTCCGCGCCGGTATATTTTCACGTAGCCGCCAAACCTCCGGCCAGAGACAAAGATTATCATCTTCTCGGGAAGTCAACAATGGCTGACGGTAGTCGATTTGGATCGGGGCATCGAGCGGCGGACGTTGCAATTTCGCCTTCAATTTTACTGCCGGCTCGTTATGACCCTGCATTTGATGAACCGCTGAGTCTGTTCCTTCTGGTTCACCGGCGGACACGGTCACGACACTATCCTTCCCACCGGCCTCCTACTTTAACTTGCTCACCAAGGAGAAGATCTTGCGTATTAACCACCCCTCTTAAGGCTTACATCCCATTGTCCTTGATTCCTTATCATCTTACGTCCTCTCGAATCCACGACTTCAACCTGAAATGACCACATCTGTACCTGCAGTCGAGACATTCCGCCTCGGCCCTCATATCGCATCTCGCATTTGGACCGGCTTGTGGCAACTGTCGAGCCCGGAATGGGGCACAGCGAAGGTTTCCAAAATTCGTGAAGCTATGGCACGACACGTTGCAATGGGATACAATGGATTTGGTGCGTTCTTTTATTCTCCACTTGCGGCCTAGTGCTAATGGATTAGTAGATATGGTAGGTCTATGATTGGTTATCTTGACCTATTCAAACTGCTTCATATGTTCTCCCTGCTTCCTCTTCGTTAACAGGGTGAGCTATTATGTTGTCCGTGGGTCTTCTTTCGTTACTCAGACACGTTCCAGCGGACCATTATGGGAGCGCAGAAGTCCTCTTCGTAAGTGTGAATTTACTCTGCATTCGGTGATTTATCGGCTTACTGAGTTCTGATTTATTTATTTTCGCAGGGAGAGTTTTATCGTTCGTCTCCGTATGCGGAGCAAATCGTTGCTGGAACCAAGTGGTGTGTTTTCAAGACAGTTGACCCTACGAGAGACGTGGTTTTCTCGGCGATATGCGAGCGTATGGAGCGAATGAAAACACGCCGCGTCGATCTCTTACAGGTAAGAACGTGGAGAATTCCTCGGGGCCAATTAACCCATTGTCCCCCAGTTCCACTGGCAAGACTACTCCGACAATCGATATCTGATGGCACTGCATCATCTGGCAGATTTGAAGGATGAAGGTTACATCTCAGCCCTCGGATTGTGCAACTTCGATGCAATACGCACCGACGAAATATGCACAGAGTTAGGCCCTGGAGTTGTTGTCTCTAATCAGATTCAAGTTCGAACCTTCTTTCTCTATTCTTGGACACCTCCTTACTCAATATATTTTCTTGGATCAGTTCTCACTTATTGACACCCGAGCGCTGCATGGCATGTCGGACGTATGTCAGAAGCATGGGCTCAAACTGTTGACGTATGGTACATTGGTAAGTCAGATCTATGGAAAAAGCGGCGACTTTCTCAGTCCCGTTTAGTGTGGTGGCTTTTTGTCGGACAAGTGGCTTGGTAAACCCGAACCACAACAATACGGTGGCTACGACCAAACTCCGTCGACGAGGAAGGTATGCGAAAATCTTATGGCTTTATTGACATCATAATCATCACTGAATTCGACAGTATCTGGATATGATTGTCAAGGCTTGGGGATCTTGGGACCTGTTTCAAACCTTGCTACAAGTCTTGCGACAGATTGGTGATCGCCATGGCAGGAGTATCTCAAATATCGCAATGCGCTGGGTTTTGGACCATCCATTTGTTGGTGCGGTCCTCATTGGTGATTAAAAATTTTGTGTTATCTGAAAATTCTGAGTAACTCGATGATCTTAGGAGCACGCCTTGGAGTATCTGAACACGTTGACGATAATCGTCTTGCTTCTGGCTTTCGACTCACCAAACATGATCTGACGTCAATTGACTCAGTTTTAGATCGTTCGCGGGGGCGCACAATGATTGCAAGTATAGGGGACTGTGGCGCGGAATACCGTTAGTTGAGATTGATCAATGTACACTTATTTTGTTGAAGGGCTTTGGGTTTACCCTTCTGCCTCCAACAAAGCTTGGTTTGCTTCTTGTGGTTTGCTGTTTCCCTTTGAACCGTTTGTGCAACGGCACACATGCGGATTTATGCTTGGTTACCGGGGTCGGCTATGCCACATGACCCCACGCAATGTTAGATCTCCTTCAGAATTGAGATGACGGTGAAGTGTCAATTGGAAGAAACTATGTATGTAGTGATGTCTTCTAACCGCGTGTATCCAATCCATATCAAGCTCCATGGCACGATCGGAATATGCAACCCATCATTCCTTCTTCGCAACCTCCCGTTAAGCGTCTGCCGCCAATAGCTCTGGCTTAGTAGCCGGAACCGTATCAGCTATTTAGACGACAATCTGGTAAGAACGCTTAAGTGACTAAAAGAAGTTTATAGCAATATTAATAAAATCGTGGAGCATGGATATCTCGACTCTGCAGGACTGACTATTTTCTTATCGTTGACAGCGCCTTGCCCACGACCGTCTCACTGGCAATCAGTGAGCTTTGGCTAGGGGATGGGAGCTATCAAAAAATAACACGGATAACCTGTTTGCCCCTTTCATATATTTGCTTCCGTTAAAGAAGCTTGAGCGTTGAGTTACCGGTCTTTGTCAACGTGGCTCTGCGAAAGTTTTGGAAAAAAAAAATTACCCTTCAAGTTCTGCTTTAATTGGCTCTAGCAGTATGATGCAGTCAGCTGAGCGAATTGTATGAAAACAGCTGTTTGAGAAGGACGTAGATGGCCAATGCAACTTCTGTTTCTCATATCTTGTATGAATGAAATCATCATGACTTGAGGGAAGACCTTCACATGCGTGTGTATATCATAGACTTTCATGAACAAGAAGCATTCGTCGGGGTTCCAACCAGTCGATTATCACTTAAATTAGACACGGCAAAATATCTACTCTCTTGAATCCTAGTACGATCGTGATGCTGTATCCAATGATCTTCTGAACTATCGCGGTATCTCATTCCGGTAGTACATGCCCCACAACCAGATTCGGCAATTTGCTGTGAGTACCGCATGGTGGGGTCAGTGAACTTTGGAGTTTTGAGAGTCCGGGGTTTAATGATAGCTCCGCGTAGATTAATGAACAACCTTAAATTTCATGACTTTTATGCTAACTGATTTGTGTCAGTCTCATTGCGTGTAGTGGCCACCAAGAAGAATATTAGACGATCATGAAACTGATTATCGAGCGATCCTCGGGATTAGTTTTGCAGACTTTAATCGATCATAGCTTGGAGCGCAATTGGTAGAGCGTTGTAATTGAAACATGAACTTTCAAATAGTTTTTTTTTTTTGCGCGGACTTCCGAAAATGGGCTATTCCCCCCTATGGGAACCCAAGGACTTCCCGGACCGCTTTAGGCTAGCGCTTTGAGCGCCGAGGGGGGGACAAAAGCTATATGCATGAGTCAGTATCTGATGAGATAAAGCAGCAGAGTGAGGAGTCATGAAATCCTCGTGCTATCAAGCACCAATATGCTAAAGACCTAAATGAATGTTGGAAGCGGCTGGGCTCATTTCTCATCGTCCTTAATGACATCCGAATTTTAACACAGCCTTCCTCCGCGGTTATTAGTATTACATGTATTAGAAGATTAGATGCTTTGATCTGCCATTTGAGTTTTGTACCAGTATATTCTATATTTGCTCAAACACTCAAGATAAAAACGGACAAGGTGAAACGCCTACGTGTACGAAGATGAGAACCACCTGATTTATGTGCCCACTTAATCAATGCCAGGCTATGAAATGCCTTGGGTAGACATTTATGAGAACAATATACCATTCTCCTCTCGTATCTGATACATCAAGGCCTGGTTTAGTATAGCATGACCTGATAGTAGCGAGACCATGTGTATTCCAAGTGTTCGCTGCTGAATCATCGACCATCATACAAGATAGGCAACTTAACGAGACACCTTATACGCCAGATAAATATATTGCTTGCTGTTCATGATTGGCTTATCGTGTCATGATTCATTACGTTCATCTCAGGTTAGCATTTAGGGGCTGTCCATGGGGGGACTAACGGCTTTCAAGTTACAAATGTGACCTTTACCCCCTCAGCCTAGTGTGCATTTGGTAGCCTAATTTTCACACCACCGTGTGTATCGGTGTATCATATTTCACAGAAAAACGGTAAGCTTGGCCTTCGAAGGACCTACTTCTACAAATGGAGAAGTTTACGGTATTCAAAGGGAGCAATAGACGGGATGAATTGGCGTTTGATACATAACCGAAGGGAAGGGGCTTTTGGCATATACATTCAGCAGGCAGTTTGAACGCCGCGCTACGAACGAACCAGATCGCCAGAAGACTTGGAGGTTTGGTTGATTTGAGGTGAGCTGAAGCAATCAATCGACTCATCAGTGGCGAAAAATTGTTGATGTAGTAAATCCGGTTACTGCAAATGTTAGCAGGTCAGCGTTTGCACATCATAACAAGATGTACGCCGGTCGGAGCTCTCACTAGAAATAATGCGATCAGAGCAGGGGAATTTTGGGTGGTAGGTTAATTGTATGTCTTCTGCAGTTTGACACTATAGTAAATAACTGCAGAGCTTAAACAGATATTCTGCTAGGTCCTTGAGTGTTCGTAGGACTGTTAATCGTAAGCACCTACCGGATCAAGTGATCGTATTCGCCCCTTGACGAACAATCGTGTTGACGTCTCGATCGAGGAAAGCCTAGGAATTTTTCGAAGTGAGGCAACGTCGAGGTGTTACTACAACCTTTGATTTGAGCAGCTGTCATCAAGGAAACGAGCAGCAGAGGTAGTGAACATTGACTCAACATGATCCCAACTAGGAAATTGCATGGGTTGTATACACCTGAAATGTGATCGACCATCCCTGTGAGAGTCCGATGAGTCGCATGTGAATGGGACTGCACTCTAGACACGTTCATTGTGTTCATCAGTGAGTAAGAGATCGTAAATGTTGATACCTGTCGCGAATGAAGGGGTTACTTGTTGGCTCAAGTGACTTGCCTTGCATCCAGCCAGTTGTTGATGACGAGCATCCGCAATAAGCAACCCTGGTCTTGAGAAGTTGCTACGATTTTGTCGTATCTGAATATTCAGGGAAGAGAGTTTCTTGAATTAGATCCTTTAAACGGCGATATCCTGTTTCGAACTTGCCGCAGATGGCATTTCACCATTGTGGACTTCGTTTTCGCATACGAGGCCCCCATAATTTTAGGATAAGCAGTCGAGAAAGTTATGCCCTCCACGACAATAGCCGAGTGGTTCAATTCAAAGGAAAAAATAAAGATCGGAGCCCAATGCGTCGTATTCAACTTCCAAAAAATAGCAGGGTTCTCACACACCACAGCTTGGTAACTCTCGAAATATAACAAACTCCGCCTTTGAGTGATTTCTTGACCTCTTGTTCTTGGATCCGAGTTGGTGTTGTGGATACGAGGGCATTACGATAGTCGATCAGAGTCTTCAAGTGGATTGAAACGATGTCTGTGATAAATGACTGAAACTTGTCGATGGGCCGTTAACCACCGTGTCCCTCTTGTGAATGTGTGGCTTTAAAACGTGAATATTCAACTCAGCTAACGACTGTGTTTACCGAACCACTCACAGACAGTTTTATGGAATCAGTAGTCCAACGAGGATGCGGACATACCGAATTCTGAAGTGCTGCTGAGAATCACCAGAGGCTTCGTCTGCTTCATGCCCAAGGTTTCGGGCCAGACTTGAACCGTTTGTTGAAAGAAATTCACATCATCATAGTACATCGAAGACGGCCATCAAAGGTGCGATTGAAACTCACTGTAGCTGACGGCCAGGCGAACTTTGTCACTGCACCTAGACTCCGAAGAGCACAGCCATATACATGACAAGCATTGGGTGGGTCAATGTTCGCTTCTCCAAGGTTCTCTTTCATCAAGAACAAAGTCCGCCGCTGCCGTATGTCCTTGAGGGGGGTTACCTTCGAAGAGAAAAAGTGCCATGTATCCGCATTGTCTCCCTGAACGGCGTTCCTTTCTGTGAATAGGTTCTAGAATTTGGTTGCCTTTACAAGATACGCATTGATGATGCGAATAGGTTGGTAATGCTTCACATGTGGTCACCAAAAGATTAGGTCGCTTCCTGAAGTTCCTGGATGATCTAGAAAAGGGATGTGAACGCCTGGTGTAAGGCCATGTGCATGCCGCACGGCCTGGAATTCAAATCGAGAATAGCGTCTTCAGGATAAGAGTTTGAGACCCGCTTCTCTGGAGTGTTTTGCAGGTGACCTGGTCTCTGTGATGTATACTAGTCATTGGCGAGGCAATCGAAACCGATCTCAGGGATTGAGAGTGCAAGATAATTGCTTGCGGTGCCAAGAGCGATCAGACGTAGAATTTAGAAGATTCCGCGAGAGTTGAAGGTGGTTCAGGTGATTCGCCTGACCGAAATATCTTAAGTGAACCAAATCCTCGAGGATTAAGCTGTAAAGATGTGCAACATGCAGGAACGAGCTGTCAAAAAGGTCGTAAAGCTCGGCCCGAAGATGCCGTGCCGACCAACCATGACGCAGAATCACGTGTATCGTGGCTTAGCAGAGCTCAGCAGCCCGCCCTGAGCTCAACGTCGTCCACGACGAGCATGCACAGATGACCGACCATCCAACAGTGCCTAGAAGTCGTCGCTCATCGCTTGCGCCGTCAATTAGGAGTGTTAACTTCAGACAGCCTACCTGGAAGGTGAAGAACACCGCTCCAATCTCCGCAGTCTCTGTCGTGTTTGCAGAGCCGGAACAAGGCACTCCGTTGAAGAGTGCTAGTCGTACATTGCTCTCCACCTCCCCAGTCGTGACTACCTCTGTTGAGGAAGAAACCGGTGGCAGCTTGCAGCCAGGTAAGTGTGGCATGATATCGAAGTCGAAGAACTCTGATGTTCATTCAATTTGTGATCATTCTGTACAGATTCTGCCAGGCAAGAGATCGCAGCGACTCGAAGCACTACAACATCTCCAACGAGGCCCATCGCATCGGCGTCTAATTTGGCGTTGAATAGTAAATCATCATTGCCAAACTTGCCTTCTCGTCGTGCTGCGCGGTCTCCTTCATTATACACGTCTCTTTCACGATCCAAGGGGAAAATGGCCATCCGTCAGCTGACAGCAGATCAAGCCCAGCAACCACTCGTTCCCGTTGTTCAAACAATTGACGTTCCGCGTGTGGTACGCGAAGATGAGGCTCCAGTAGCCTCAACGTCAACCGCTTCACCCCCTGACACACCTCAATCACCGCCAGTCGTTGGCGTTCAACCTGCAACACCAGGCCTGGACCAGATAGAGCCACTAATTCATCAATTTCCGTATATTGAAGGAACGGATACTCGTGTAGCTAACACAACAACTGTATCGCTACCCTCGTTGAGCATCGAATCGTCGGGCAAACGGTCATGGTACTCATCCGCATCCTCATCTCCGGCGTCATCACCCCCAGCACCACAATACTCTCCTCCAAAGCCGCCAGGCCCTCTTCCCTCTACTGTCTCAGACAAGGATATACTCTTGCAGTATAGCGAAAATCATCGGACCCACTCTCCTCCACCACTTTCACCACCCCCTCAGATCTCTACGACCACATCAAATCAGTCGCTCGCAAGCACTTCATCGCTTCCGTCTTCCATAGACGATCGGGTACCCTCTCTTCCGACCACGCCGCCCGTTTATCTCGCTGCGAACGTGCCGAAGAGCCCACCAATTCCACCTTCAACCAACAGCCTCAACCCTTCCTCAAGTCGATTTACACTCAGCCTACCACTTCTTGGAAGAGCTAAGGTGCCTCTAGAAAGAATAAAGAACTCCGGCAAGAGCTCGGGTATGTATTTTTTAAGTCGTATCTCCCTTTGTCATTTCTCTACCCGATCCTACGGTTATTTTGGTTTTCGTGATATCATTCTGCTTTACATTTACCATGACTCGTGCCGCTGTTCGATTTCCGCTGTATTTCGTCATATCATTCTCTTTCTTATCTTTCGTCTAATGGAACAGCAGACTAATCCTTTCCTCAGATTCTTCAAGTATAATGTCTACAATGACCTCACAACCTGCATCTACTATTGAAAGTTCGTCATTTTCTACGACCCGTATTAGTCTATATCTAAAAACCCATTTGACAGCTGCAACACCATTAGAATCTTTTGTAGAGTCGCCTCTCAACAACCTATCTCGTGCAGCAACACCAACACCAACGCAAAGCTTAAACGACGACTCGAACGTCTCGACAAACCCACCCGAACACCGCCCTTCCATTAACCCACAACAACCTGAGTTTATTTCGCCTACCACTCGGCCTATTTCTCCTCCTACAAGTCAAGATGTTTCTGATACGCCTACTGTGAAGCTACCTATCAAGAAAGTCAGCGAGCAAACACTACAACCGGCCAAGTGGTGGGATTATGTCGGATGGACATCTTCCTCAACGTTGAACTCTCCGGGTTCCGGAGTGGATGTAGAACTTCCAATAGATCACCGAAGGCAAAATGAGGTTCATCAAGAAGCATCCGACGCAGAGACCACCACACCTACATCTCGACCAGAGCCGGAGGGTCAAGCCGCCGCTGCAACCTCTTCTATACCCACAGATCGGTCTCCCGCAGAACTCGCTGCTGCTAGAGTTGGTACTGAGCCAGCGGAAGTGACTCATGTGAAAGAGGTGGAGGCTATGGTCACCGACTCCTCGTTGACTTCGACGATGGGCGACGAACAACGAACAACAACTAACGAAACCACCACTGCCACTTGGTACGCACCATGGGCGTGGTATTCTGGATCAACAACGTCAGAGAAAGTAGAGAATGGGGAAGGTGTTAAAGAAGAGGTCGTCGTCGAGCAGACAACCGTTGGAGAAGATCCCGCATCCGTTACCGTCGAATCGCCGAAAGTCGAACCTCTTATTCCAGTCGAAGATAAAGCAATTACTCCAAAGTCTGAAGAACCAGAGACGATTTCCAATCCCAACCCCATCTCGGACTCCTTTGAAGCCAACAAACTCGGTTGGGTATCATTCTTCTCGTCTAAGATGTTGACGATGAAGAGGATCGGGTACGACCCTGATGCGCTCATTGAAGACGTTAAACGTGATGAGAACGGAATGGAAGTGATGGACATCGACGATGAAGAAGACGAACGTGGTCGTGCACCTGATTTGAAAGGCGTCGGAAGCCAACTCAATGATAATGCTCCCTCCGTGCTCCCACGTCTTAAATCTCCGCCTCGAGAGAGTTCTAAAGCTTCGTCAAGGAAGAAAGTCGCACCACCCCTTACCATATCAGACGACATCAAGAAAGAAACAGAAAAAGCCAACGCTCGTCTTATTTCGAACGCGTCCTCGCGAAACTCAAGAACAAACACGCCTACACCTAGTCCAACACCTTCTGGTACTTCAACACCATCTATAGACAGAAAAACAGGCATGACGGTGACCACTACCACCTCGACTACCTCCAAGAATGGGAAGGTCAAAACATCTGTGACAACTACCAAACGTGTTGCGTCTCCTACCCCTTCAAAGAAATCGCTTGCTCCCGCTCCTCCGAATCTCGTTCTTCCAACTTGGCAGGATACCTTCCTCACACCTCCAAGGAATGTTTTACCTCCGCAACCTGAGATGTATGTCGATGATCAAGGCGTTGGAGGGAAGTTACTGGGAAAGACGATGAAGTTCGTTAGTGGGGTTTTGTGGAACAAAGACTCTCGGAGTGGAGGATCAACGTTGAAGGGGAAGGAGAGAGCCCAAGTGAACGAAGGAAGTTCTTTGAGCCCGACAACGTCTTTGTTGGATAGGGAACGGCAGGAAAGGTTCAGAGAGTTTGGGAAGGAACTCCCGAAAGCATGGAGTGTATATGATGATGCTGGTTGGGACACTGCAGACACTTTGAGTGGCCGACCGTCACCGCCCTCTGGCGGGATGCCACCTCTTAATACAGCCTCTGTGCATGATGTCCTGAAGGGTTGTCGTCGTGTTGTGGTTATCGGTGTTCATGGATGGTTCCCTGGTACAATGATCAGAACCGTCCTTGGAGAGGTATGGCACTTCGGCTTTAACTCGTACTCAGTTAATTAACGATCTTTTAGCCCACCGGGACAAGCACCAAATTCGCATCCATGATGGAACAAGCACTTAATGAATTCGAGACCGAGCATGGCGTAAAACTGGACAAGATTACGTCAATCCCTCTCGAAGGCGAAGGTGTCATAGAGAAGAGAGTCGAGAAGTATGTACTCGTCCCTAACCAGTGCTTATGCCCATTTGAACCTTTTTTTCCAGGTTGTACGGTAACCTCCTTGCCAACTCAGGATGGATATCAGATCTCCACGACGCAGACGCCATTCTCGTAGCCACTCATTCTCAAGGATCCGTCGTCTCCACTCATTTGCTAGATCGCCTCATCCAAGATGGCCACATCGTCACATCACAGTCTCAGACTCTGCCGTACGGTTCCGGGGCTGAGTCTTTCCCTTCTGCAATCGGTTTGGCCGAACAACGGAAACCCCAGCGACTTTGCTGCCTTGCCCTATGTGGAATTCATCTTGGTCCCCTTCGATATCTAAGCTCCAGCACTTTGGTTGGGCCTTACATTCAGGTCCGTATTTTTTGTGATTAATTGGGTGTTCAGCAAGCTTATTTACTGTTTAGTATTTTGAATCAACCGCGGCGAGAGAATTGTTTGAATTCCAGGTTTGTTAAATTTGCTTGGATAATTTCTCCTTTGCTGAGCTGTTCACCTTCTAGAATACAGAAAGCCAGGTTTCAAAGAACTACGTAAAGGCACTCCAGAATGTTCTGGATCACGGTGTAGGTTCGGAATCTCGAATATTTTGGCATTCAGCTAATTCTTCGATTAGACAAAAATGCTCTACGTCGCGTCACTCAACGATCAAGTGGTTCCTATTTACTCTGGGCTTTTCACGGCCGTCTCACACCCTCTCATCTTACGTGCCCTTTATATTGACGGAGATGCATACAAGCAAGTTTGAAAGTCACATCTTTTCCTATATCTGTCACTGACATCCTGCTTCGTTAGTTCATCGGATTTTCTCTCCAACCTTTTGGTGCTTCTTCTCAGAATACTCAATTCGGGTATTCCAGAGTCGGGACTATTGGCTCATCTCTCTGAAGCAACCGCTGGTTCATTGAGTGGGGTAGGACATTCAACCGCCTACGAAGAACTGGCAACCTATTCGTATGTCCTCTAAATTATTTTTGACTTGTTTCTAATTCGTTTAGGTTGGCCGTCAAATACCTATTCCTTACCGATTCCGGAGTGACGAGTCATACAAAGATCACTGTAGAACCCTTCAACGCTAATCATGAGCAGAATGACTATGAGGTATGTGTCCACTCAAGAAATTTTCATGTAAACGATTTAAGTGTCACATCATCTGTAGATTCCTTGGGCTCTAAGGGATATCATCGCAGACGAGCGAGTTGGTCATTTTTTCTCTCAAGAAGTTGCTGAACTTCGGGATGCATTCCGAAATTGGCATCCTAAGACTACCATTTTGCGGGATCTGAAACGGAAGCTACAACCTATCACTCGGTTGCCTTCAACCATGTCATCACATAGTAAATTATAGTCTGTGAAACTACTGAATAAATACTTGGATTCTCTAATTCGCCTTACGAAATCACCTGCGATACAGTATTAGATAAGACTACATAGATCATCGCGGTGTTAACGTGTATTTCGCCTTTGACCACCATGGCCTCCATTTCACCACCGGTACCTCTGATCGACAAGCTCACAGTTTTCCAACATTTGAACATTGTGCTTGATGAATTTGAAAATAAAGAGCTTTCCTCATTAGATTTGTAAGCGATTATGTTCTTCACCGCAAATTCTTTCTTGAACAAGCGACCTCTCCATAGGCTTGAATCACCAGCAGAGGTAGGCATCCATTTAACCACCAGACTTCGAGACTTATCATTTGTAAGTACGATATCTTCTTAAATCGCCTTCATCGCCTATCGTCAGGCCTTGCATCATATCGAAACACTTTTATTCCAATAAATCGCCTTCCCGCTGATATCCTCACTCAAATTTTCGGGATGATCCAAATACGGGAATGGTACTGTGAAGACGAAACCATTTTCTCCGACCTTTGCTATTCAGACAACCCCGCTTTCTCGTCCTGGTTAAAACCTTTCACAGAAGTATGTCACTACTGGCGACAGATAACCACGTCCACAAAGTACTTTTGGAGAACCATTTGGCTTTCACATCGCTACCAAGCGGTGGATCTTATGAAGCTATTCCTTGCTCGCTCGTCGCCTCTGCCCTTCCGGGTGAAGTGGTTCCACACAGCGAGTCATGACCGCCAACTCGAGCGGGACACCGCGTTGGCCTTAGTCAAAAAAGAAGCTTATCGGCTCGAGCTACTCCAAGTGCTGGGACCTCTCACGCAGTATCCAGAGTTTGACCAGAGCGTTCTTGATGATCCTCTCCCTAACCTCCGCTTCCTCAGCCTGCCCGTTCGTCAATATAAAGGCCGAATAGTCGACAGTCTTCTCGCTCCCAACCTACAGCGTCTCTCATTGCAGGCAGCAGCTTCACTCCCTGATGCTATCTCTCCAAGTATCACACACCTCCGCTTGTCGGACTTAAATAAGGTACCGGAAATATGGCAGTTCCTCCAACTATTACAGACAACACCTTTGCTTGAACAATTCGAATGGAACGGATTTTCGCTCACTGTACCCAGCAGCACTGCATCTTACCACAATCTTCATCCCGTCGCACTACCCCACTTGCAAAAAATTGAGCTCTATTATAGCCACCCCGATCCCGACGCTTGGGAAACCCCACTCTTGTTATTGCACAAAATCAACCTCTCAAAATCAGTCAAGGCAATCTGGTGTAGCAAAGCTCCACCATCGTCGGCAACTCTTCGCACAGAGCCAATATTTCGCACAGCAGAATTTTTGCTTTGCAACGAGAACACAGCCTGCATTTCTCATAATGGCGTGTTGACAATCCCAAAAATCGAGTTTCTTGACGCGTATGAACCGCATCTTCTCCACATTCGTGCTTTCGCATCGTCAAACAAACTCCCAGAGAATATGATGGAAATCTATCCTCAAATTTCGACCTCTCTTGTGGAAGAATTCCATACAGCCGCTACAAAAGCAGACCTTCAATTATTTAACAATTTGGAGAAGTCAGTTCCGTGTTTATTCCCTCAACTTCGAGTCTTCTCTTTATGGCTCCGATCATGGGAGTCCTTCAAGATGCCTTTCATCCTCCAAGGAAACGACCAGCTTGCCGATTTATGGCAGTGTTTATTGAAGACAGGCCAAGTAAAAAGGGCTCGGCTAGATGGGTCGACCTACGTCGTGAAGTTGTGTCGCGAAAAAAAGTCAGGTTCCAGAGTGTTTACTTTTGACTGGATGGTGGATGAATGCCGCACGTTAAAGGTTGGTGAGGGGAACTAGGCAGAGGCCGTCA
This sequence comes from Crepidotus variabilis, assembly GCA_015657495.1. Lineage (NCBI taxonomy): Eukaryota > Fungi > Basidiomycota > Agaricomycetes > Agaricales > Crepidotaceae > Crepidotus > Crepidotus variabilis. The sequence continues at coordinate 104,582 of MU157912.1, forward strand.
ACGTACACAATGTAAATACTACGTACCTCATTCCACGTATTATGACTTTCAGCTGGGTTAAACTCAAAGAATGCACCAAGCTCAAATGCTTTTTTTAGGTTGATGATTCTCGAAGCGTATTCGTCCCAACTAAATATATTTATACGTACAAGAAACGCCCAGTCGGAAGGGGCAATCGTTTTCTACATAGATCATTGAGGTCACTCGCTAAGTACGTGGCAAGACAAATGTTTTTTTTTTTTTTTCACTCTGTTGCATGACTTTGAGTAATCAAAATACATGTTGCAGCTTCAATATACTTTACAGTCGTCTGTGAAGAAAGCCTTCGTCATTCGAAAACATTTCTCATTAATTCATCCATAAACGAAAGCCTATAGAAGCGAGTGTTAGTCAGAATGCTGTATGATGCTTATGACGGTGCCTACTGCTAGCTTATTCGTATATCAACTGCGCAGGTGTTGTCTTTATGGCTCCCTGGAATCAGAAAAGTCAACGTCAACCACAACGCAGCTCGATCTGTGAGGGAGTACCCACATTTTCTTCCCACTCTATGAATGCCTTCAGCTCGGTAAGTCCGAAAAGCAGCACGACGTCATAGGTAATTTTATAATATGACTTTCCAGAGGAATTCACACGACGTTGAGGTGACATTGTGGCACGCAGAGTACAAAGATTTGTAAAACAGTCTAAATCGAATCAAGTACATGTAATTAGTTAATCTTCACTCGGTTTGATTGCAGCAATGGCCAGGCCACGGGGTAAACATACCAAAATCGGTGTCCATCCACTTCGGGGCAACATCATCTCCTCGATAACACCATAGATTGGTCCTGATGTTTGTTACTTCTTCGGGGCTTGTCTTGGTTCTCTGAAATGGGAAAGTAAATCTTTCAAGCTCCTGAACTCGTGTTCCCTGTATAATACAGTCGTTAGAATGTCCAACAATTATAACTCATCATGAAAGAATGGTTCGAGGACCAGAAGGCGCACTTTAGTTATGATGGGTGCAAAAGCTCCCTTGAGACGGCGACGCCCCTCCATATCGGTGTAGAGTGCGTGTTTTCGTTTCTGATGCTCTGGGTCCCCGGGTATAAAATGGGTGTTCTTCCGTATACCATAAGTGACCTTTGCAATCCGGCTGTGGACATAATGGTCGAGATAGAACGAAATGGCCCCATCGGAAACCGCCTTCACGCTGGGGAACGTAAGATGATATTAGGCATAATCGTACAAGGCAAGATAAGTTGGTACAAACATGTTGTTTTCGGGGCGAATGATGGTTATGCCCCGCCTACTGAGTATGGCCCTAACATTATCGAAAAGCCAATCACTGGCGGAAAATCCGCCTACCAGAATGACATGCTATCAAGAAGGAAAACGTCAACGACAAGGTAAATAAATAATAGTGCATGTTTTCACCCGTATGCCCTGAGTTGAAGCTTGTTGACGGTCCAGAACGGCTTTAACCACACACTCAATGGAAGATTGGAAAAATCGAGCCATGACGGCTCCTTCAAGCTTCATTTGACCAAATCGGATACCAGCAGTGGAGTCGTTCTCGCGAGTGCCGCCGAACTTGATATACTGTGGTTCCTTGTCATCGCGGAATCGAAGCTTTGTTGTTTTGTCAAAGCAAGCCGAGATATGTTCGAGATCGTTGAGGAAATCCGACTGGGAGAGAACCTCTGAGGATAGGTAAGCCTGGTACCAAGCAGCACGAATGAGTGCTACATACTTTGGATGAACTCTTTCGCTGCGAGAGTGACAAAGACGCTACCATGAAAGTAGCAACCTGACACAGATGTTTCGCCAAAGCTCTTCACTCCTCCCTCGTCTTTGCCTTGATAAGTGCTGACGTCAATCGTGCCACCGCCAGCATCGACCACAACCACAGCTTCGTTCCGCCGAATATCTGACAGAAACCCATTCAGAACAACAAAATGCAAGGAAGCCTCCCCTTCAGTGACGAAAGAAATTCTTTCTTGGCCATGAGGAGTGCTAGGAACGAGATTTGCCTTCACAACAGCTTCCCTCATCTGCGCCTGTTCTTTTCCTTCCCAGCCATTTGGATGGCTCAGAACGAGGTGAATCCCCTCATTAGATGACGCCAGGGACGAAGTATGGGTAGCAGATAAAAAGGCCGCCCATAATTCTTCGCCATTACGGTCTGTGTTTCGAATATAGGAAGCAGTGGAGTTGAAGAGGTATGAGAGGTAGTCAGCGAGTACGTCAACGACGGTCTTGCCCCGTGGGAGAGGCGGGATATCTTCTCCGACCCCTGTTGGTGAGTTGAACTCGGAGCGTAGATGAAGCTTGAACCTGGACTTTGAGCATAAATCGAATGTTTGATAAGGGGGGGATGGACATTAAACACACCACTCGGCTTTCGTCCAGTTATCTTCCAACGCGCGCTCGTATATTCCATCTTGCAAAGCCTCCGCGCCAACGGCCTTCACTTTCCCCTCCTGATCGTAGTAAATAATTGTCGGTGCTTTGCAAGCGGCAGAGGTAGCTTCTTGACCAGGAAATCTATGAAACGTGAGCGAGAGATCCCGTTGACAAAAAAGCAGCTGCATACTGACTCTGTTACACCTTTGATGATTGGAATCTGACCCGGATCAAGAATGCTATATGGTCGATTAAAAACGCAGATTCAGAGTTATTCTTTTGGAATTTTGAAACTCTCCAAACCTGTATGATACACCACTAAATGTGGTACCAATGTCAAAGGCCAAAACTAATTTTCGACGAGTTCCTGCGTAAGGCGTGCGACGAGGCGGCGCGCCAATGGGAGAAGCACGACCATCTCCTTGCATCGTTTGTGTTGGAATCTTGAGCTAGTGAAGGTGAGGTTGTAAAATCAGAAACGTCAGGCTGTTCTGTGCAGCGGTCGGTGCCGACCAATACGATTTACATAACACATTCCGATTCTGGTACTTGGCGTTTGCGTTCTCAGGATACAACACTCGGGCTTCAAAGTAGCCGGTAATTGATGAGTCGCAGATGTAATCGTAAATAAAGGATGCCTTATTTATCTATCGTAGGCAGCAAAAATCGCGTAGTCCCCAGTATCAGTAAGTAGACAAAATACCAGTTGAGGAATAATACGCTTAAGTCCACCTCCTATTTCCTACGCGATTATGTTCTTGATCTAGTTCCAGGACCTGCGCTGGTGGACCTTTCCAGGTAAGAGAGTTTGTTGTGAGATAGGTCAAAGTGGCTACCAAAATCATCTTCATTGACGCGGCCACAGCACTGGACGCCTAGAATATGAAGTTTAGTGAGGTTTGGGAGATTCGGAGATTCGGAGATTCGGAGAGTGTGAAAATGTATCTTGTATGATCATTCTCCTTTTTTGAAGTATTCAACGGTGATGCAGAACCTACTGATCCAGGGGGTTAAAACGATCGTAATCGAGACCATTGGGTCATACCTTGGCAATTTGCACTGACGCTGCACGAGAGAAAAAGAAGTTAGTTAGTGAATGTCTGCAAGGATGTAGCTGGAGAGTAAAGAGAAGTAAGGGAAGAAATAAGGTAAAGGCGTAAGACATCAGCAAAAGAAGGCCAGAAAAATCAAAGAAGAGGGTGAAGTAACGTCATCCGTCCAACAGTGCCACGGTATCTTGAGATAACTTTCAAAAGTTCAAAATCAAGGTGTTCCATTCTGAATTGCTACTCTTCAAAGAGATATACCCAAGATGGCGTAGGATAGATTATGAAAGAAGAGGGTGTATGAGACTGTAACCGAGGTTGAGATACGGATAAAAAAAGGGCACCGTTCAAAAGACGAGAAGAGTATGAAAGGTAAAGGACGACCGTGTTCAGGATCGTCATGATTCGATAACAAAAGGTGGCAACACCGGTCAAAAGACATGAAGAATTGAAGGTGTAGTCAGAAAAAATGAACCAAACACCCACAACCCAGCCGTTGAGAGACACGAAGATGTACTGCGCCGGCTGGCAGGAACGAGGTGTTCAGGAAGTGATACAGCGCAAAGCACTGAGAGCATCGAATATAATAACCCGCACCATGAAGGAGCACGTGAACAATCTCATGTCTCGTTTTTGGGATTCCGGGCTCGATACACTGGGAGTTACGGAGATGAGAAATAGAGAGGTGAGGATGAGGGTTTGAGAGTGCAGAAAAAAATTCAGTCGATGTGAAAAGTAAAAGTGGCAGTTGGCAAACGAAGGCCAAAGTGTACTGTAAAAGTTAAAAATGGCGAGAAATTACAAATGAGATACACAGGAAAGGCCAATCTTGAGCGTTGAGCGAGGTCCGACCAGACATATGCATAGGCCCCTGGCCAGATAGGTTCTGTGTAGTGTGATAATATGCGGTGTCAACGCATATCAACAACTGGCTCTGCCGTTCTGCCTCGACCTTCAAACGCACAACGTTTGAAGCATCGTACCGGGATGAGCTCGTAGAATGCGTGTGCGAGTTTGTATTCGCACTCGAGTGCGGATACGGAGAAGAGATGATAGGCCGTTAATAAAGACGAAAGGTGTTGTCGAATTAGAGAAAGGAAGAAAGGAAGAGAAAGAAGAAGGGCGAGAAGAAGTGCAGGATAAAGGCAAAATGCGCTTGACTAGAACGTCGAACGGAGCGTGATAGCCCCTCGTACGTGAAGGTGTAGAAAATTACATCGAAACAGGGAAAGTAAAGAAAAAAGCAAAAACAAGCAAGATGCAACGAAGGTGAAAATAAGGATTTTCACGAGATGAATTAGAATCTTTGACAGCGAACAATGTTGGCTGTATCAACGAACACAAATGTAAGTCACGAACAAGAATTTAATTTAGGTGAAAAGGCGGGGCGAAAATGAGACTAAGTCCAATGGACGAGGCTGGGAGTCTGCAAGAAATAAGAAAGGAAAGTTGTCGACGGTTGAAGATCGAAAAGCGCTGGTCTACACGCAACAGGCATCTGATATATCCATGGATGGTCCAAAATACAGCCAAAATCCAACTGGAAGTCTCAAGATGGTGGTAAGCGCGTAATCTACGCGTCATCATGAAAAGTGATCGAAACCGGGAGTAAAAGGTGAGAGATGGAGGATGGAGCCGGAGTGAGCAAGAAGAAGAAAAGAGTGATGACTCAATGAGGCATTGGAAGGAAGGGAGGGAGGGAGATTGTAAGAAACCAGAAGGACAGTGATCGTAGTGTGTATCTGATACGAAAGTGCAAAAATAACGAGACGAGGAATCGTCAAATGGATTGCTCACGATACGAATGACGAAGTGTGAAAGATGTCTTGAGCTCAGCGGCGTGCCACTCTTTCCCTCTTCCCATTCGAATCTTCACAGTTCCCGTCTCGTTCTTTCATCACAAATTTCATTCTATCCAATATATAAAACTTGAACAAAAATTACTTAACTCTTGATAGGGAATTTAGACTAGAAATCTGCAAATCAGAAGGTTGTCTGGCAGTCACGTCAGCGTATCTTGACACGAGATCGAAGGTTCAAGAATAACAGCAGCGTCTAAGATTGGTCCAGAGGAAGGTTTTCATGTTTATAAAACGAGGTGAGGGGTGTTAATTCTTAGAGGCATGAATCAGAGATAATGTTGCGGTGGTAATGACGTGAACGAGCAGAGGAGAGGGAGACGAAGATTGTTTATTACATAACCATCTGATGACCGGAACGCGAAGCCGTGCTCTGTCTGAACCAAGTCTGAACTCAAACTGTAACCACCATCTCCCGCATTTGCTTGCTCGTCGACGCTAAGTTACTGAATACACGCCATACTATTTAATATCTATTAGAAAATCTGTCAGATCAGTATGTGTAACCTCGAGCGCAACGCCTGGATGCTCCTTCTGACGGGTTAAGGTCCAAAGGCGCGAACAAAGTATCAGTGTCCAGAAGCACGGCTTGACGCTGGAGGGCTCAATGTACAACCTAGACTGTGCCAGCTGGGGTTTACATACTCTGCCCGGGTTTTTTGCTCACTTTCGATTGTCACTTCCCTCCGGTTTGACATTACCTAGGAGGCTCGACGGAACGAGATAACTCAGGCTCAGCAGGTGATATTCCATTCTCGGGCAGCTTGGGAGGTGATTGTTTGCGTGTCGCCTTTCTCTTCGACTTGGTTTTATTTCTTGCCGCCATGCGTTAGTGGTAGTAAAAGTGTTGGCACGACAATGCTCCCAAAATAGCCACGTAAAGCCATCAAGTGGCTATGTTGTTTGCGCATCGTAAATAAGCCCCTGATGGCTTCTGGTGGCTTTGCGCAGCGTCTCTAATATACGAAATTGAGTTGATAACTTTATGAAGTGGACTTCTTCGTCCAGAAAATGCACGCCTGAGCCTTTTACCTCCTCGAATATTTGGTTCGACGACGAATACCGCAAGATGCATAACACACAATAACACGGCTGTAGATACGACAATGAGTCCTTACTAGGGCCAGTACCTCCCTAAAAAGTAAGGAAATTTAAATGATCAAAGATACCAGTCTTTGTGTCAAAGTGCACAAAAAACATTCAATACACTTCCAATATGTCAAGAATGCAGGGCAGTACAAAGAAATGATGCGAATGGCAGACGTGCATGAACACTGCCTCTACGCCTTTGCTGAACAAGGGTCCGGAATCGGCTCATCTGGCAGGGTGATGGTGCTAATGGTCTGATGGAATCAGAGTGCACCATCTTGAGGGAGCTGAGTTTCAGAATTTTTGGGTGTGAAACCCCTGGGGAAAGGCGAACAAGAGGACGAGGGAGAGCAATGTGGCAAGATGATCATTCACAGCCAACGAAGCTGGATTGCATCGTCATGGGCTATTCGGACCGCGATCGGCTATCCCACTTAAAATCGGAATGTTCCGTATCGGCATCAATATTCAAACCTCATCGCTCCACGAGCGCTTGATTGCAATCTTACTCGGTCTCCTATCATGAATCAAGGAATAAGATCAATACTTCGGGTTAAACAGGTTAGAGTTTCCTTTGAATGTAGTATAGTCAAACACTAAGGCTAAACCCTCAATACTAGCCGCAGGCCGGAACACAATGCGCGCAGTGCAAAATTGTTAGCGGTTTGACGTTGATACTGAGCTGTGGGGATTGCGGGACTGGAAAAAACCGACAGAGATATTGTTCCAGAGGATGCAAGAGGGCTCATAAGAGAAGCTTAGAATGTGGTGGTGGCAAGAACGAGAACAATAATTCACACCGAGGACGAGAAGATGGAAGCGACGGTTCAGCAGCTATTCCGGTCGTGGGCGATGGTAGCAATGAACCTAGCACTTACACCGTCACGACAGGTGATGATCGCACTGATTCACTGGCGCCTCCTGGAACAGATGGTAGCTACGATTCACTTCACACAAATGGTAAGCCCACCAAGATATCTCTCGAGAATTTGAGCTTTGTCAATGTCTAATGCTTCTGAATTACTGCAGGAAAGTTCAAGTTAATAGGCCGCACCGTGTTGATTCTTGATCGCCTCACAATCACCATACCAGCTAAAATCATGTACTGTTCAAACAATCTCTCCATCTCGGCCAAAAATGTTATCGGTCGAAGTTTCTTTGATTTCGTCGCAGAAGGAGACAAGGAAAAGGTGAAAAACTGTATCGAGATCGTTAAAGAGTGGGACGTCGATGAATATGGCCAGCCTTGTGCTAGTGGATTTGAATTTTGTAGGTTCGCTCTTCTAGCTAAAGGGCGAGATTCTGCGTGAGTCAATCTATCCGAAGCAAGTATGCGAGATTGAATTAATTATTATGGTTTTTATCCCTTCTAGAAAACACACGCTTAAGCCTTCTGCCTTCTCGCAAAGCTGGCTCGACGGTAAATATCAAGAAGAAATATATACCAAAAAGTACGGCTCGAGATTCTACGACAATTTCGTAGACTCGAATACCTCCGTACACTCTCCTTTCACACTTCCCCGGGCCTCAATGCCAAAGACATACTCAGGTTCGACTTCGCTTTATGATGTAGCTGGAACTGTTGAGGACTCTCAGACTCAAGTTGAAGCCATCCTATCTGCTCATTCAGACGGGTTGCTTGCCATCCTGACGAGCTGGAGGAAGACTTCTTAGATTTCTTCTCCAGGCTTGTCGTATTTTTCTTGGTCTTCATGGTCTCACCATAGTGAACGTTCTCCTTCGTTTTATACATACGCATCTCCTGCCTACACTACACCACGGGTCTTTCGTTGAATCTGTACATACATAGTAGCAGTAGATATTGGGGCAAATTCGCTAACTATACGGTCCTGTGAGCTCAACAACTTTGCAAATATCCGACAATTGAAGGCTGTGATTATAAACTCCTAAAGGAAAGAATAATTCCCTTCTGAGTGTGTAAGCGGTCAGGTGAAAATTACCACCGCTCGTGAATCGTGAATTGTGTGCAAATTTTTGTAGGTTGAGTTTTAAGGAGGTATAGATCGCCAGTCATGGGGCGACGGACGATAATCAGAGCGCGTATGATTAGCATAGGTTAAGAATAGAAAGATAGAGAGCGAAAGATTGGACATTAGAATCGTAGTGAGAGGGCGAGAAGAAGGCGACGATCACCCAATGAGTTGAATTACATCACCATTGCATGTCCGGGACGTGAAGCCGCCTCTGCCCTGCAAAGTCAGAACCATAACTGTAACCACCATCCGCCATCTACTTGCTCGTCGGCGCTGGGTTACTAAATATGCAATGTCTCAACACGACACCTTCAAGACGCCGTACTAGTCCATTATTATCCTCAAGCCCACCTCTGCTGCCAGTATCTCCATCCAGGACGCCCCAGCTTGTCTATGATATTGGTCATGCAATGGTTCTTGAGACTTTTCTACAGGTGCAGGATTCCGTAATCTTTCATTCACGTTCTGTCTACTGTAGCATTTTGTGAGGGTACAGACGGGACATTGTACAGATTTAAGTTCTACGTGTCAACTTGTACGCTCTGGGCGACTTACCATGGTATCGTCGGCGTTATCGGGTCCTAGTCGCTTGTCCTTGTTTGGGGCATAAGGAATTTGGCGTGACACGCCCGTGCATACCCGTGCATCGACACTTGAGTTGCACTTGAGCATCAATTTCGCGTGGCACTGTTGTTCACGGCACCCGATAATAAGAGTGCCGACGTGTCGTCGCGTGTGGTAGGAATAACAACAAGTGGTATCCAGGGATTATTGAGGGGGGCCGAAGTGTAATAGTATTCAAAATAAGTTACCAATAGATAAACGTAGGTAGACTAATTAGGTCTTTTTGGCTCTCTTGGCTCTAGGTTTGGGTTTCGGTCGAGTTTTCTGTCCACTCTGTGTAATGGGCTGAATTTTTTCAACGGCTTTGTAGTTAGGACCTTCCTATAGAAGAAATGTAAATCAATTCTTTGAGATAAGGGAACATAACATACAAGACATTCATCGTCTCCCGCCGTGTAATTCTGAAGATCCCAATGCTCTGGTAAACCATCATACGGATTCCAGTCATCTTGGTGGCTCCCGGCGTCCAGACCCCATTGACGATTTCCGGCAACTCCGGCCTGTTTCGACATCTCGAACATCTGTTCCTCAAGCAATTCGAGAGACTCTTTCTCAACGTCGACTTCCATGAACATAATCCCTTCCATTTCAACTTGGACTTTCCACGCTCGTTGTAAGATTTCCTGTTCTCTCTTCTTGGTGGTTTT